>JBBPLR010000208.1:0-29561 GCA_038089915.1 Sutorius australiensis | reverse complement strand
TCCAATGTGGCTCGCTTCAACGGTGTATACTCCCGCATCTCTAGTATTTCCTATGCGTTTCCCCAATGCCGACATGACCAACTCTTACCTGGTCGCGCTTTCGGTCAGCATCCCACTCGAGAATGCAACGATTATAGCTCATTCACCCTGTCTCTCAGCCCTGGACAACTCAATTTAGCTACTGGTACTCCCCGTATTACGAGCAAGGCATATTGGATTATGCACGTTCGATTGAGCAACCAGTCTCTCAAGGCGTTTTGTTCACTATCGCGAACGGCATTACGCCGGCACCTCAATTCACGGGAGATGTACTCATCGTATGTGATACAATTGAACCGTCGTATCCGAACGGATATTGACCAGCCTTGCTCTTTTCGTAGCTGACTGGAGATAAGGACCTCTTGTTTTGCTATAGAAACTGCTATGCAGTACCGACTGGCGCGAACTACACGAGCATTCCTGCGGGTGCTCAGGCGCTGTTTCCGGCCGCACGGACGTTTGAGACGTATATCCCTCCGAACACAGGGTAAGCGTATTTCGTTTTGAATGCAAGTGTCGGGAGGTAACATGATCAAATAAGGCATATGATCAACTTGCATTACTCTGCATCAGACTCATTCCAGTATATGATCCAGTTCGCAGAGACGGTGTTTGCTTCCTGAACGCTCTATTGGCAGCGTCTGGTCGCAATATCTGATGTAAAACCACATCGGAAAACTAGTTTCATAAAATAGAGATCGGTGAATGCTGATGGCGACGACTGAGTCATCTTTCATGCACGTTTGACTGGACAACTCGAGATAAGAAAGACGGATGTCTTCAGGTACCTTCAGCACATGAAATGGTCGTGTTGGACCAACTCACAATCGCTGCTCTTTGAGGGCGGACCAAAAGTCATATTTGTCAGCATGCTGCGTTGAAACAAGGACATGCCAGCGAAATGTTCGCATGGCAACTGAACCACAGCTTGCAAAATGCGGCTAGCGTAGCACAGAAGTGCGCTGTGTCAAGTACGCTAATAAACGAGTGAGGTGGTGAGGTGAGACAAATACGAGTTTCACGGTGGCTTTGTCAGACGGAAACGTTCGTACATAAAATGCGAACTGACAGGTTTCGACACCGTACAAACTGACACAAGAAATTGAGTTCAACCTGTCAACCCACCCGAGGATGGCCACGAAAACATACAACGATGCGATGACAAGACTTGAGCCATGCCGCGTGTTCGCTATCAATTTGCCTTGGGGTCGGACAATGACCCACACGCACCTACATATCCTGGGCCCAACACCACTGTGGCCGGCTATCCCGAGACGTCATCCATTCTTCGTCGTTAGATGTGAGGTCGATACTAGCAGAGAGAGAAAGTGCATAGCGGCTTCAACTTTTAACCCGAAAAGCCTTGATACATTGTAGGCCCGGCCCGCGCCCATAATATACGAGATTCCGAAACGTTCATATTTATGTAAATAGAACAACGAGCAATGTACGAAGACGCATGGTGAAAAAGGAATCAGCCAAATTCCTGATGGTCGTTAGTAACGTCAATCCGGTCACGATGTCACCGTCACCTTCACATTTCCAAGGGGGGATCCTTTCGCACAATGCCTGCAGATTTTTGATCCGATTGAACTCTGTTTCACAAGAATCGATCCAATGCAGGCTTTGCGGCTACATGTAGTATTGGTCCAGGATCACCCTAGCATGCGACGTGCCGTCTTCCATCATGACATAGGTTTCTATACCTTCCAACGGGTCTGCTGAGTGGAATACCAAGGAACGAACGCCTCTCCCCCATTTGGGACCACTATACCCTCCGTACCTTGATGCAGAAAATGAATCACTTTCGAAGTATACAGCCGATGAATAACACACCCCGAGTGCTTACTGAAGCAAAAGATTACATCGTGGGTCGGCTCACGGGCACACCATTCATTTCCATGATCTAGGAGCCTGGTCAATCGCCTCATACTCTGCTCTATCCAGAGATTTCACCATGACCCGAGATAACCGCGCGTAGGTGCTTCAAGTTGGCGTTCAACGCGTACCAAAATTGATTGTCTCTACCCAGCGATGCAGGGTCACTTGAAGCCTGTGTGGAACCTTGTCCCAATCCATCCGCTTCAAAACGGTCACACAATCAACTTAGTGATACGTAAGGCGGGTGAACCTACCATTCAGCCCAGGGTTCATCGTACTATTCAAACTTTCTTGGACAGCCTGGATAACGTGTCTGTTCTATTGGCATCAGCGAGTGCCAATCCAGGAGGCACGGACAAAAAAAGAACATACGGAGGTATATGCACAAAAGCGAGTGCGCTTCTCTGTTCCGGCTCTCCCCAGACAGCATTCATACGCTCCGTCTCGCTTTTAATCCATTCAGCGACACTCGAATCCACCCAGTCCGGCATGTGGCTACCATCCTCGTACACGCCGCCTGGAACTCGCCTGAGTGCCTATTCTATGAGCGCCAGTTGACCCATACGCATACCTCGCGAGTCAAAGAACCACAATACCAATGCAGGGCTGTGGTCTGAGATACCAATGCCGTTGAAATTGGTGGTGAACGATCAACGCCATAGCCCACCTGTCACCTTCTCGTAGACGGGAACCCAGTAATTTCCAGGTCCACCCGCGCCCCCTACACCAGGTGGAGAAAACCGTGTATAGCTCAGGGGAGATGTCGCTATTTCTCGAGCCATCTCACCGACCCGGGTGATGTTGACGTCGCTGTCATGATTCTGCGGGGAAAGTTTAACCTAGGAGAAATTTGGCGACAATACAAATTGTTGACCCCAGAAGTGGAAGAAAACGGTATCCTCGCCACGTTTAATGGGCGCACAATAGAATCGATCAGGGACGTGGAATTTTCGTGAAACGTATCTGCGATTGGACATTCATCAATCTTTGAAACCGACGAACAAGACACGACTGACTCACTCTCTCCCGTGATGAGATCACCATTGATTACGCTGGTCAACAATCGTCAGCGCCTTCCACTGAATACACAGGAAATCGTGCCAAGACCATACACATAATCTGGCGTTTCGATCTTCAACAAGGTCTCCATCAACGTGTTGGTTTTAACATCTTGCTCTGGTCCCCACCAGTCCCAAGGGTTCTCTCCGAAATGAACGTCAGAGAAGACTGTTAATTTGAACGAACCGTCTGCATTGAAGCTGATTCGAGGTTTGTTGGGGTAAGGGTCGAGGTCATTCGACACCAACGCCAAAACGCCCAGCGGGACTTGGTCACGTAACAAGTTCGGTGACCGATCCGACTCAGCACCGTCTCTAGAAAGAACTTGGCGGTCGATCGCGTATGCATATATGCAAGGGACGATGTGGTACGCCAACGCAAGCCACATGAAGCACTGTGATGAGGGCATCAGGACAACCCGGTGGCCATGGTTCCGAACCGAAGTTCACACAACCGCAGACCTGCCCAGTTCGACTTGACAACGCGCTCGCCAATCACGGATGTTCCCCCACGGGTGATCGATGAGGCAAACCATCAATACAGGCATTACATGAGCCGAGTCAGGGATAAAAGTCATGGAAGGATTGGGGAGCATATATGCTCCGAGTCTATCCGATTCACATGGTGTGGCTGCGGGCGAGGCAGACTAGTACGTCCACAGAGTAGGATGGAGAAAACCGTTTGGTACAGTCGTGCGGTATTGAATGGAACCATACGAATCGAGGCTCAGATGGTCAAAGTCTGATCCCTAATTTACATCACGATCGATACAGCACACAACGATCAGCGATGGGGGACGACCTCACTCTGGACAGACCCAACTTGTCTTTTCTCGACCTCATTAATCAATGCGACAACTTTCATCTCCCTGCCAACCACGGCTTAGACGGTTCCACCACATCCACTGGCACGCACCGATGCTACGTGGTACCATGGTCATTGTCCCAGTCTCCAGGCAGCCCCGTCATTGGCCTGCTAAAGCCAGAGGTCATCGACGTTCTACGCCAAGAACCGGAAGGGACTTTTGTCATCCCTGATCGAGCACGAGTGGGATCGAGAAACTGTGTTAGTTTTCATCCTTCCCTTGACACCCCCTCCAAGCGCACAGATGTGATGAAGAAGCTCTGTGAACGATGGCGCGACAGCGGTCATCTCTTCCAAGACGTGATCGGACCCAAAAAATGGAGGGATGAACTCTATGCAGTCTATCGAAACCCGTTCGGCGTCAATCTCTCACACGATTCCAAAGCAAAGAGGAATGACACTGATACGAGCAACTACCTCTTTGAGATGGAACGCACTGCTTGTGCATTGTTTGGGGTCCCCACTCACGGTGTACACATGACCATCTATCACGAAGATGCGGACGGTACAAACGTGCGGATCTGGACTCCAACCCGGTCCCGAACGAAGCCGACGTGGGTCTTTATGTGATGGTTCTTGATGCTCTTGTCATATATTATTGTTTAGGTGGCCCGGTTACTTGGATAACACTGTCGCGGGCGGAATTCCGAGCGGAATATCTGTCTTTGAGGCTCTTGCCAAAGAGTCAATGGAAGAGGCAAGCATCGATGAAAACATAGTAAGGATGCATGCAAAGTGTGCAGGTTCGGTCAGCTATCATTTCCAGTGAGTACGCAGCGCCTGACATATCGGGGACATTCATACCGTCGAATTACGACCAGAACTGCACAGGGATGGTTACAACCTGAAGTCCAGTGCGGTCACCGTCCCTTGTATGCCCCTTTTTTTTACTAGCTAACATTGGAAAGATATGTGTATGATCTCAAGGTACCACCTGACGTGGATCCACCATTTCAACCGAAGCCACTAGATGGAGAAGTGGAATCTTTTGATGTGAGTCTGCACATACCCAATCGCGTGTCGACCGGTTGACCAAAGAACCCCGTTAGCTATTGCCACTCGAGGTAGTCGTTTCGAAAATGAAACAAGGGCTGTTCAAAGCCAACTGCGCCGTGGGTAGGTTAAATGGGCGCCCTTGTATTGCAGATTTTGACCACAACATGCAGTTTTAATCGATTTCCTTGTTCGACGAGGATATATTACCCCTGATAACGAGCCCAACTTTATGGAAATTGTGACCAGAATGCACACCAGGTTCGAATTCGAGAGGTGGTGAGTAGCAAAATCCAAGTTGGATGGCGAAGACACTGTCGAGGTCAAGGATACAAGATGTACGAGGGAAAGCGGAGAGTCAGTGGTCACGTCAGACTTGTAGAGTACCGTAGGTTTGTCGGCACGTGACAAGGAGTCATAGCGCTTCAAGTCTTTGTTAGCCACACCAATACATCCTAACATACCTCTCGGAATATTTCAAGACCTGGCAACACCCTCTACCAACACTACCGCTACAAGGCTCGGTCTCTAACATGGCCTATTTCTTCGCCTCCCCCGTCGACGTAAATATTCAGCTCGATGGAGAGGAACTACGGAAACAAATGGATATGAAGGGGGACAAAGACAAGGTTACTCAGTGCCCGGTTTACTACGATGGTGACTCGGTCAGCGGACAGGTTCGTATCTTGCCTTGTTTCTCTTTCGGAAACAGCACTTCCGATACGCTTGTAGGTGACGATACGTGTCCGCGATGGAAAGAAGATGACGCACGAGGGTATCAAGGTCGAGTTCGTAGGCACCATAGGCACGTCCCCATCGCTTCCCGCACTCTCGGCCTCCTTCATCTATTCGATGTAGAACTCTTTTATGACCGGGGGAACCACCACGAATTTCTGTCGCTTTCCCAAGAATTGGCATCACCGGGAGAACTACGACAGGCCCAGACGTTTGAGTTTCTCTTCAAGAACGTGGAGAAACAATTTGAGAGCTATCAAGGTATTAACGTGAAGCTACGGTCAGTCCAAATGGTGCTCTCGGCCGTTGTATGCGGTCTGACGTTGGATAAGATACCTTATACGAGTCACAGTCTCGCGACGGATAGCGGACGTGACGAAGGAGAAGGACATTTGGGTCCACTCTTACCGTATGCCACCTGACAGCAATAACGCAATCAGGATGGAAGTGGGTATCGAAGATTGCCTGCACATCGAATTCGAGTACAACAAGTCAAAGCAGGTTTCCTTCCATCTTCTCCCCGAGTCGGCCTCTGACGGGACCATCAGGTATCATCTCAAAGACGTTATCGTTGGCAAGATTTACTTCTTGCTCGTTCGGATCAAGATTAAACATATGGAATTATCGATTATAAGGCGCGAGACGACGGGCTCACCGCCGAATCAGTATAACGAGAGCGAGACCATCACCAAGTTCGAGATCATGGATGGTGCGCCGGTTCGAGGTAAGTGATCCCGTTTCGGTTGGGAGGTGTGCTGTCGTAAGTGTGCTATGCAGGGGAAACCATACCTATTCGATTATTCCTTGGAGGTTTCGATTTAACGCCCACGTTTCGTGACGTCAACAAGAAATTCAGTATACGGTATTACCTCAACCTGGTACTTATTGACGAGGAAAACCGTCGATACTTTAAGCAGCAGGTCGGTTACCTTTTTCTTTATACTGGCTTTGCCTGAAACGAGTCGGTTACTACAGGAGATCACGATATTTAGAATACCAGAGGTGAGCATTCCTTCCAGCGCAGTTTTATCGAATACTGAAGGCGTTCGTCAGAACTAGCAGTCGTTGAGTTATCAGTCTGTATGCTTGTTTATTTTGCCACATTGTCACGATGATGCCAACCACGATGGTTTGAAAGGCCATGTATTATGGCAAGAAAAAGAGAGCAAACATGATAGACTGGAGACGGAGAATCTCTATCTATGAAAGACTGACACTGATACTACATATTAGAATATTCATGTTCGCAGCCTGAAGCATCAATCATTCAAAAAGAGATTATTCTGGTCCTTGTTCCAGTTACACTGGTGTCATGACTGTCCGTTGTTCCGGCTGGACCCCGCCAATATTCGCCGGCTCATGTGACGACACGCGCTCGTGTCCTGACTGGTGCTTGGCGGGTGAAGGTGTTTTCATAGGTATTTCTCCAATGCTGGCGCGGGTGGAAGTACGTGGCCGAGTGGGCTTGGAATGTGCCCTAGCATCGTCTGAGGATCTCCTCGTCTTCGGGGGAAACTTTACACCAGGCAACAAGGTTTCACTCGTTTCGGGTTTGGGACGAGCGGACCCAGGTCCAACATTCCCTCTGCGGTACATCTCGATGTCCGATGCGGTGACCTGCGTCCGGCCTGACCGGGAAGCGTCCACTGAGGCAAGCCATTCTGCAGAGCGGATGCTCACGTCGCTCATCGCTCGACTGACTCTCCTAATCACGTCTCGGGCGGTTATTCTTTGCGATATGGGAGTACTAGGTTCTGGAGTTATTGGGGAATCCGGGCCATAGACGGTGGTGCCTTCCGTGGGGGTATAGGGGACGGGAGAGTCCACGGGTTGCCTGACCGCGTTCTGGTTCAGCCCTGCCCATGTGGACACCGGGCGCTTCTGCGGACTCGAGATACGCGTGATGTTCTCGAGGAGGGGTGGCGCTGGTTTACGCTTGATTGAACTACTCGGGCTAAGCGCAATGCTGGTACCTCCGTTTTCGCTCGAATTCTGTGGCCCGTCTCGACGTAAGCTAGACTGACGGGAAACACCGACGACCGGGAAGGGATCCTCTTGGTAATTTTCACCCAGGATGGATCCGCGGTATTTGCCCGTGACGCGTGGAGGAAGGTTTGGGAACCTGCGTTCGAGTTCTCGAACGATGCTCGTATTGTCCGAGATGGTTGCCCCACTTTCCCGCCACGTATGATTCCTCTCGGGAGACTGAATCCAGTCGGGGGGTATAAAGTAATTACTTCCAGCAGCCACTAGCTCCGATTTCGCCCTCGGTGTTTGGAGCATCGCGTTTCGCGTGGCCGTCATTTCATCTGAGACGTTCTCTCGGATACATCCAGACAGCGACCTGCGCCTCTGTTCGGACGCAGCTTGGGTGGGAAAGTCGAGGGTGGAGAAGCGGATTTGCAGGAGAGGCGCCTGTCCTCTCTCGTAGTGGACAGTGACACGCTGGTCTCTGGACTGCTTCTCAGCTGACACTCGTGCGCATTTATCCCCTTGTGGTTGTACGTATGATTGGGGGATACGGCGAAACATATTGATCCGCGTGGGATTGATGCCAAGCATCCGGGAGATGCGTCTGCTGATGTGAGACACACCGCATAGTTCATCTGTGAGTGTTTCCAAGTCTTCTGCAACATCGAGGCTGCGTCGAGCATACGTCAGGAGTGGTAGCGAGACGTGTGGCAAGTACAGCGTACCCTTTGAGTAGGCCGTACATGAGAATGGCCCGCGCGCTCATACGGATTATCCTGCGGGTCAGCGCTACGCCGAAACTAACTTGGGCGAAGCCGGCAATGGTTTCGATGACACCGATGATAATGCCGGCAGTGATCCAGGCGATGCCGTTGAAGTGGTGACGTTCGTCAGAGTGAGTGAGTTCTATCCGCCTTTTGTCTACGATTGCCTTGGAAAGACGAGAGAAAGCGAGGAGAAAAAAGAGAAACTGGGTGATTGCATATATGGCAAGAGATGAGAGGCTCAGAGAATGCCAGAGCGACTCGCTATTATGTGAGAACTCTACGAGTGGATGTTGATCGGAAGTCGTTCCTGGTGACTCTCGGTAAGCACGCCTCACCCATGGACATGAAATCATGATATACCGATAAATGTTCCAACAAACGATGATACCTCATTGATTACGACAGCTACCAGCAAGAGGATGGGCAATGAAATTTCGAGATACCGTTGAAGCTTGCGAGAGAGGGTGGGAATGAAATCATGGATGCTGAGCTGATGAAGATAGAACAAGTAAACAAGGACAGGAGTGAACGATACAGCTCCTGTTTACGACTCTCAATCACTCAATGATCACGACCAAGACTCGGGTAGACGTACCAACGAAATAATCGAGAGCTTTGAATACAGGTAGAGAAGCCCGCGCTGCGGGGGCCACGTGCGACGACATGTCCACGAGTGCCCATATGAAATACAGAATGCCATCCAGCGCAAGCAAGATTTGCGCCCGCCTGTCATGCCAGATGAAACGATTCGGCTCTGCAGAATATTGGATACTTGCCTTGCGGGACCGGAATACAAGAAAATGAAGAGTAACGATATTATGACTTCAATAACGGGGGGTATAATGAGGGTTTCAAATTGTCCGAGCGTAAAGCCGACGCAGCGAAGGTTCGGGGTCAGGGACAGACAGACAAGGCTCAGCTGGCTCATGATGAACAAAGGGGCATGTGACGTTGACCTCAAGGAAGGACGAAGGCAGACGAGCCGCTGGTGAGGGAGGCTGTCAATTCAAGAGGCAATCCACGATGATGGGAAAGAACAACGAAGGAATAATATGCATGGCCTGTCGGTTCGGTTGCTACATTGATGCGGCTGTAACAATCCCTGGTAACCAACTGAAAACGTTCATTAAACACGACACCTGCTCACCTAAATCGACTGTCAGGCCACTCTTGGCTGCGTTGCTACATTACCTCCAAACGGTTTCATATAATAAAATGTTTTCCGAGGTCGTGCCATGAACTGTATCGCTGTAATATGAGACTAGTCGCGTACGGCTCAACGAAATTCCCACGATACCTTTTGCTCGATGGTATGTGTCCCTCGACTTGCTAGTCGCGTCTTTGATCATATCCAGTCCAGAAAATCTCCGTTCTTCAGCATGCGCCGTCTGCGCATTTGCCAATGCGCCCTGGAGACCCAACACCGACCTCGCGCAACCTCGATCCACTGCTTCATCCGTTTGCACGTGCCCGTGAACGGATGCGCGCCCTAAATGCCGCCAAAATGGACAGGATGTTTTCCAAACCCTTCATTGCAAGTCTGGAGGGTCACATCGATGCCGTCGAGGTCCTCTGTAGGAAGCCAGGAACAGTCAACATTATCGCCAGTGGTAGTTGGGACGGCGGTGGGTCCTTTGCGCAATACATCAGTTGTAGACCAACCGGTTACAGGCGTTATCGTGCACGATATCGCCGAACGAAAGCCATCGCATCAGATACAAGGCGCACACAAGGGAAAAGTATCTGGACTCTGCTTCGCAGACCGAGACAGACTGTTTAGCTGTGGTGTCGATTGTAACATCAAGCTTTGGGACACCTCGCCACAAGAGCAAACCACTGTCAGCATTCTTGCGTTGTTCATCCTCCTGCAACTGACAGTCAATATGGCAGCGAAAACCACTCAACGCGTTCGCTGGAAAATCGCCTTTCAAGTGCGGACTTCTGTTGGATAACATGGTCGTATCACTCATGTGATCACATAGCTCTATCGATCACCACAGAACAGACCCACTGTTCGCCACGGCGTCGAATATAGTCCAAATATGGGATGAGAACAGGTCACTATCCTGTGCCATGACATATTTGTCTGTCCTCATCACTTTCTTTAGGAGCGCCGCCATCTCCAACCTCACTTTCCCGACAACCATCGAGACAGTCACCTCGGTGCGTTTCAACCTCGCTGAAGCGTCTGTACTCGGAAGTATAGGTTCCGATCGCAGTTTCACGCTCTATGATATCCGCACTGGTAAAGCCGAGCGGAGGGTCATCATGCAGATGCAGAGCAATGCCCTATCATGGTCGCCGAGCTTCCCTACATCAGTGTTACTGGCATCCGAAGACCACAATCTATATACTTTCGACGTCCGCAACTTGTCGACTCCAACGCATATCTACAAGGCACATGTTGCGGCTGTCATGAGCTGTGACTGGAGTCCCACAGGTCTAGAATTTGTAAGCGGCGGGTGGGATCGAACCATGCGCATATGGAAAGAGGGACAAGGTACACAGCCGGAAGTGTATCACACGAAACGGATGCAGAGGTGAATTAATTCACCCTCTTTGTGGGACTGCTTCCTCACGCAGTTCGTAGGGTGTCGTCGTCAATATTCAGCGCAGATGCCCGATTCGTAGTCTCGGGATCGGACGACGGGAACGTCAGGATATGGAAAGCCAAGGCTTCGGAAAAACTCGGCATCATTACAGCACGAGAGCGGGCTGCGATCGAATACCGCGAAAGTCTCAAGGACCAGTGGAAATACGACCAGGAAGTTGGCAGGATATCACGGTAAGCCCGAGGGTCTTCACTTGGATCTTGTTGTCTGAAGCAATCCAGGATGCGGCATCTGCCCAAGCCTGTTTATCAGGCAGCAAAACTCAAGCGGACCATGGTTGAAGCGCAACGTGTCAAGGAAGAACGCCGGCGGAAGCATACCCGTGCCGGAGAGAGCAAACCCAAGGCGGAGAGGAAAAAAATTGTTCTCGCAGAACATACCTAGCAACCTTGTCTTTGTAGTGATGTCCGGTCAGAGGACATCAACAGGAACAAGCCCTTCACGGACATCCAGAATGAGTATACATGTATCAAACCCACCCGCAAGACGAGGTAGTCTCAGCACGACGGAGAGGAAGTTTCACCACGAAATGACATCCTTCAACTGTATAAGGGGGCCAACGAGTATGTCCTTGTCTGTAAGCATGCTTGTGTGGCCTATTCGGGAGCATATACAAGACCAATGCGCTTGTACTCGCTATACGATGTCCCGATGAATACGATGCCGAATGGCATGTTTGGCGCACAACTTTGTAACGGTGTGGGGTCCAAAGGCGCGGGCTGCGTATCCCGTGGATGGTAGCCGAGAGGGACTATCCAATGATTCTTGGTGGGCATGATGCTCGAACCATTGTCACCGCACTTGCCAGAAATGATCGGGTTGCCAGAGACACAGCTGGCCTTTGTCGCATAACCTAACAGAATCAACAGGTGAACGGACCATGCAAGTATTACGCACTGTCAGTCGGCAAAATGAGTGCGTCTAACTGATGTGTTCGGAAGAACCGCATCGATCCCTCAGGTACGAAGTGCATGCGACGAAGTGGTATTGGTTCGTAGGGGATATCTGCATGTTCGAGGCTGATAACGTCTGTCACTTGTTTAAAGCCGGCTTAAAGCTCACCGTCAAGAGTATGTCTTCTGCCTTTCAGAGTTTCACGATTGTTAACGACAGGATCGCGCGAGGGACTGTCGTTTCTGAGCCAAGGGTGGTCACCCTGAGACTCATTGCTGAAACAGCACTGCCGGAGCTGGAAGCACGCGGATCGAGATTTGGGTAGTATGAGGCAGTGGTTGTCCACCGCGAGTAGAGAAACCATGGGACACCTTACCACGAAGTATGCCCCTTCGGCCTGCCTGCCTTTCCTAGCAATATGGGTCCTGCTTCGTGAGTCTAGATATCATATATGCGCCACGAAGAATGACAGATCCCTCGAGCAAATAGGAACCTTTTCATCACAGATCAGGTGAGATGTGCTTACCAGAAATAGTATCCATGCTATCGGAAGAACCGAGTGGCTTCGATAGACTGTCAATTTCAGGGCATCATCCGTTGCAATGTTACCTTTGATCAAAATGGGAGTGGTCCATGGCTCTAGTGACGAGACATTTCAGTGTCTAGGTCTTCAGCTCGACGCAAAGCGGTAGTATTTGCACCTCTCAAATTCACTTCTTCGATTCTCGCCAGGTATACCTATGAAGGTGACATTGCAAGATACAGATCATACCTTTACGAGGCGAGTCTATTCTAGGCCATGTTAGATCTCGCTAATGGTTGGCCTCGTAGGTCTATAAGCGACGAAACTCAATCACTTTACTGCTTACCGCCGGATTACTAAATTCAGATATAATTACCACGTGATTCCACAGCTTATAAACATGACCAAACATCCGAGTGACACAGCAACTGTGCTGGGGTACTGAAACGATTTATTCTCTTCTTCTTACTTGCTCGTCGTTCTTCATTTTCTTGGTTGACCATGTCCGACTCTGATGGTGACATTGACGACGAGCTCCTCGAACTTGCCGGAGCTACAGAGAAGAAACGAAAGCGTCAGGCTACCGGCGCCAAACAGTCTGGGAACAAGAAGCGCAAGTCAAGGTATGCCATTGCATTGACTTAGTTTGTACCATGCTCTGGACATCAATCTACTAGCGCTTCCGACAGCGAGTCGGAAAATGCACCAGAAAGTGAAGAGGAAGAAGATGAGGAGCCCAATCCCTTTCCTTTGGAAGGCAAGTATGAGGACGATGCAGACAGGGAACGGTGAGTTCCACTCTAGGTACCACAATGTAGTGTTTAACACCGTATTTCCGATGTTACCGACGGTTGCGCCGAATAGACTACTTGCTATGTCTGAGATTGACCGAGAGAACATTCTCGCCGAGCGACTGGAACAAATGCAAAAGATACAAGACAGACGGAAACTACAGGAAATGATCAAACAACAGAAGAACAGCTCAGGAGATCCGGATGCGGTGGCCAAGGCTGTGAAACGTGCCAACAATACCTCCTTACCAAGCAGTATTTAATGTTCAATTCGTAGGTCAACATGTGGTCAGAGGGGCTACAAAGGAGAAGTCGAAGAAACTTGATGAACTTAAAGCTCGACGCAAAGCAAAGGACGAGAAGAAACGCGTAAGTATGTGCAGTTCAAAGCCAACTTCTTCCCTCATAGCTTCTAGAATCGCACGAACTCTCCCAAGCGGGACCGTTCATCGTCACCTATGGACATGGATACCTCGTCTGGAGAGGAAGAGGATGGCCAAATCACCAAATATGAAGAGGAGGAAGAGAAGGATCGTAAACTGTTCTCTAAACAGCCTAACCCCGATGACGAACCAGCCACTCTTGAGGACCTCTCGTCTTGCAGACTTACTCGGGACATGCTCGCTAAGCATTGCATGGCACCTTGGTTTGAGGACTATGTCAAAGGCAAGTATGATTCAGATCCATTAACGGCGGGCTGAGAGCTTTCATGCAAGGTGGTTGGGTACGCTACCTGATTGGTCACGAGAAAAACGAACCAGTGTACCGGTTATGCGAGGTGGCGAGTAAGTAAACCTTGGAGCTTTGCTGCTGTGGTGTTAATGGGCTGCAAGACCTCGGTGCCAATCTCACACGACCATATAAGATTAACGAGAGAACTGTCAACCAAACATTCGAACTTAAACATGGAAAATCAGTCAAGGCATTCAATATGGATAAGGTTTCCAATGCAACCTTTGATGCGGTGCGTGCCTCATCTTTACTCGCCGCATCATCGCCTCTGATGTGGTGGTGTGTAGAAGGAGTTTGATCGACTGAGCAAAGTCTGCGCTGTGGACGAAGTGCGACTACCTTCCAAACGACAGTTGGAAAGAAAGGCTGCTCAGCTTCACAAACTAGCCACGCAACTGATGACAGAGGTCTGGGTATCTTGCACGACAGTCAAGTATGGGACTGAGGTATCATTCAGAGTGATATCACAGCGATGGTTGCACGCAAGAATCAATTTAATCTACAGCAGAGCGCAGCCGCTATCACGATGGAACGGTCTCGCCTTAAGCAAGCAAAGACATTGGCTATGCGACGTCGGGATTATGCCGAAGTGGCCGACATCGAAGCAAAGCTAAAGGAACTTCCTATCGTCCAGAACGCTCGAGAGGAGGAAGAATCGCTTGCTGACAAACTCGCCAAGGTAAACGAGCGAAATCGTAAAGCGAACCTAGAAGCCGTGCGAAAGGCCGAGTTGCTCGAGGCTGAACGGAAACGAAGGGAACGGAAACTTGCGAGCGTAGGAGGTTCGGGCGCCGCCACGCCATCCGACCCTAGTGCTAGATTGAAGACCATACCGAGGACGTTCAACGATACATCCAGGTTTGTACTTTTATCCTGTCGCGCATGGTTGGGTTTTGTGATCCTTTGTCACGCTCTCGCATTTGTTCGCTTTCGTGCGGGACAGGTCCGTGACGCCGAATCTGATTGGAACGCCCATCATTACACCACAACCGGCAGCAAGCCCGCGACCTATATCCCCACTGCCACCGTCGACCCTTGCAAGCTCGCAACTGGCGCCACGGAAAGACAAGTCTCTAGAAGCGTCCGTGATAGAAAGTATAGAAGTCGACCTCGGGGACTTCTGATTTGGGGAAGATCTTGTATCAGCTATGTACGATTATATCATTTTGATGGGTTGGGAAAAGGCACTTGTCTCGTGCTTTTATTGCTAAATTCTACTCTTACTCACACTATGACTTTTACCACCGCCAACCTTGTAATAATCCCTGACCGTGCCATGTACTTTGATGAGGCAGGGAGATCGCTCTGGTCTGATCAGCAAGTGGGGTCGAGGTGTTAGCGTGGGAAAGCAAGTTACTTGAACAACTTGCCCGCACACACACCGAGTCGTTTTTTTCCTGAACACTCATGTAAGTTCCAACTTTTTTTTTTGTCTATTGGTGATGAGCGTTGTATTATCAACCACTACTGGCACCTCTTAGTCGACTTGATCCAGAGCTACAGTCTTATGGCCTCTGTATCACTGACATCACCGACTCTCTGATTCTTTTTTTTTTTTTGTCTTTCGACATGTGTCCTCTTTTGCGCAAGCTAACGCGGATTAATTTCAGAATCACGGAGCTCCGTCGCGGTTCTTTCTGCGTATAGATCTGCTTTCGACTCCCGTGACACGTCCGTGTGGCTGCCCGGCCATGGGATGGCCTCATATCAGAACTACTTTCAGCCGACGTTGTCCTTATCGCTTTGACATGTGTACGCACAGACCAGTCTGTTCCCAGCCATTCTTTTGTATATATATTCTCGTGGAATGTCACCCACTAGGTGCTCCTATCATCGCTCACATCACCCCATAATGCCATCGTGGTCTGATCTCGCTGCTGACAAGAAACATCGCCAGCAGAAGGCAATTCCCCCCAAATGGTTGGTCACTCCTCCACCCGAGACGGTACTCAATGTGACTGCCTTGCCTGCGGCGTACGATCTATTGACGCAACAAGAGCTTGCGATCACGAATGAAGATGTTGATATCTTGCTGAAAAGGCTTGCGAGCGGTGAATGGTCTGCTGTTGACGTCACAACCGCATTTTACAAGCGGGCTATAATTGCACAGCAACTAGTAACCCTTTTCGTGATTCTGGTTCGTGGCGATTGTTAACGAGAGCTAGGTGAATTGTTTAACAGAGATATTTGTGGAACGTGCGCTTGCTCGGGCCACCGAATTGGATGACGTGTTGAAGAGGACCGGAAAGGTCGTTGGTCCACTCCACGGACTTCCTATATCTTTAAAGGACCAGATATGCATCAAGGACTTAGAGACAACGATGGGTTACGTATCCTGGATCGGAAAATACGCGAAAAGGAATGCGGTACTCGTTGACATTTTGGAAGAGTGCGGAGCCGTTCCGTTCGTTAGGACAAATGTGCCGCAAACATTGATGGTGCGTTGAATTTCTCTAGTCTCGAAGACCGTGATGGCTTACTCAAATACTCCATAGTGGCCTGAAACTTTCAACTACATCTTTGGCAGGACGACTAATCCTTATAACCGTTCGTTGACTTGTGGGGGCTCATCTGGGGGAGAAGGTGCTTTGATTGCCTTGAGAGGCAGCCCGCTAGGTGTTGGTTCCGATATTGGCGGGTGCGTACCACCCTTGGGTCGATGGATCGTGAGCTGATCTGATTCAAGTTCTATACGGATTCCTGCTGCGTTTTGCGGCCTGTACGGACTGAGACCTTCTTATGGTCGAGTACCCTACGGTGGTGCTCTAAATTCCCTAGAAGGACAGGACTCCATTCTATCGGTCTTTGGGCCGCTCACCCGTAGCATCTCGGGACTGAAGGTGTTCATGGAAGCAGTCGTAAAGGCGAAGCCCTGGCTCAAAGACCCATTGGCCGCGCACAAGAAATGGGATGAGGACGAATACCAACTCAAGGATCGCGACAATGGTCAAAAGCTGTGCTTCGCAATCATGTGGGATGACGGTGTTTGTGTCCCCCATCCACCCATAACAAGAGCGCTCAAGCAAGTCCAAGCAGCCCTTACAACCGCGGGTCACAACGGTGCGCCAATATTCACTTTGTTTTGATACGTTTGCTTGACATACTACCCATACTATCTAGTCATCACATGGTACCCAATGGAACATAGAGAGCTAGGTGATTTGGCGGTATGTGATGTTATTTTTGAGTTGAAGAAAAGTGATGTGGGACGCTTTTTTTTTCAAGAGGGACATATGGAATGCCGGCTCCACAGAAGATTTCGCGATTACCACATCAGGGAGTGGAGAGCCAATTATCTCTACCATGTATCTGGATGACCACAAAGCTACCGTTGCACCTTTCCGTCCTAAGGCGAGCGGTCTCACTGCTTATCAACTTTGGCAAATTCAAAAGACGAAAAGCGCTCTGCGTACTGCGTACTTGGAATACTGGAACGATACCGTGGGACGCACCGGAACAGGCCGACCAGTGGATGCCATCATCTGCCCTGCGGCCCCTTATGCAGCTCCCCCTCATGGGCAAAACAGGTTGGTGTGATTGCCGGCTGAGATTTTCATTCTCTTGTCAATGAAAATTTACCACCAGATACACGAATTACACCACTGTATGGAATGCGCTCGACTACACGGCCTCGATTTTCCCTGTGACCACTGTTGATCCAGTTCTTGACGTCAAGCAATCTCGCCAGAGTTTTATTGACGCTTTCGACCAAGCAATTCACGAGATGTGTATGTCGTTTCTGGAGTACGTTACGTCTCGCTAAGGAATTGTCTAGACAAACCCGAGGTATATCGAGACGCCCCCGTCTGTATACAACTTGTGGGGCGTACGTTGGAAGAGGAAAGTGTCATTGCGATGACCGAGATTGTCGACGCCGCACTCAAAGCTACCAAAGCATGATTGTAACGTGTATTTTTATCTTTTTGGGTTGCCCTTTGGCCTGGTTTCCTGAGTAATTAATGGTTTGTGATTCTTCGTACCGACGAAGCATGTTGCGAGACGGTCTTCCAGGTGACACCTGCAATGCACAATCGAACCGGATCCCACGTTACAAGTATTATTGGTGATGCCATTCCGTTATCCATCGCGCATATAGCCCGATGCTAGTTACGAGTACCCTGTTAATGCAATGCCTGCCAGCAATCTATCGGTCGAAGGAGAAGGAACAGAATAAAGAAAAAGAAAAAGCAGCAAAGATGTCGTTGTATGTTCCTGGTCAACCAACGCATTCAAACGCGTTCACGCATCGCAGAGGCAAAATCAAAGAATATGTACAAGACCGTCGATTGCCTCTTGCCTGCCTGCACCATGGGTGTCGTGCGGTGTATCCCGCGTCACGGTCCATCGACGCCCACTTTTTGTGTCGACACCGCAACAACGGGCGGCGCGCCTTTGTACGGAATCAACGGCGACGTCGTCCGGTTGGCCGTAAAGAGCGACGACGCGCTGGTCTCCCCCGGCGGACCACCGACAACGGGCGCAGGAGCTATACCCGGACCGGGGGGGACACCAGGCCCGCTCGTGAGGATCCCAGAGGAGGTCATGCCAGGCCCGCTGCTCGCGGTGGACAGCACCCCAGGGACGCCAGGGCCTGTGGGAGGGACGACGCCCGGGCCTGTGAGACGAGGAGAGTATCCCAGCGGGGGCATGCCCAACTTAGGTAGCGCCGGGGAAGGCTTGCGCGGGAGCGGAAAAGGCCCGTTGGAGGACGAAGACGACGGAAGAGGTAGGTTCATTGCAGAGGTCGAAGGGGAGCCTGTTGAGACGGATGCGGGAGGTGCACGGGGCGGTGAGGTTGTCAGGGGGCGAGGTAGTTGCGGTAACCCGTTCGGAGTCGGATTTGAGAACCGTTGGGGTGGTGTGTGGAAGCGCTCAGGGAACGGAGCTGATGGAACGCTCGGGCCTGCGGGCCCTGACTCGCCTGAACCGGGGTTCCAGCCGTGTCGCGGGGAAGACGCTGCAGAAGAAACGCTATGATGCGATGGTGCGAGGACGAAAGGCGTTGCAATCGGTCGGTCGCGTTCTCTTTCCCTCTCGCGTTCCCTCTCCCGGTCGCGTTCCCTTTCCCTTTCCCGCTCGTCGTAATTGTGTGAAGGTGGGAGTGAATGGGTAGAAGAAGGCCGACTTCCAGGCATACTGCTCCCACCGAGCTTCGCCTCCTCCCTCTTCCAATGTGACTTGGAGGAGGGGTTCGCAGACAGATTGATGATCTCCATCGTCTGTACACCCGGTGCAGAGCCTTGCAAGAGCGGAGAAGCCCCGTCAGGACCGGACGAATTTGCGCCAGAGTGGTGGTGGTGCAAGACATGATGGTGGTGCCTGTGGTGGTGATGCTGTCCTAAATGATGGTGCGGTGGTGCGTGCGATGTTCCTTGTTGATGTTGAGGATGCTGGTGGGGATGCTGTCCGTGTGAATGAGGGTGTGGAGGGTGCTGGGAATGTTGGTGAGAATGGGACTGATTTGCGTGCACTGGATGGGGTTGATGGGGCTGACCAGGGTGCTGTTGCAGCTGGTGGCTATGTGAATGCGGGTGAACGTGTTGGTGTAAATGACGGTGGGCAGGTACCGAGACGATCGACTGGACCTGGGATCGTTCTCGTTCTCTGTCGCGCTCATTCCTCTCGACACGTTCCTTTTCTTCCCTCCGCCGCGCATCCCAATCCGTGCCGCCGGTGGGTTTGGAACCCCAAGCAGGATATCCAGGCCCCATGTTAGGACCAAACTCCCTTTCCCGCTCTCGTTCTCGTTCTCGCAGCTCTCTTTCCCGTTGGGCCACCAATTCCCGATCACGTAGCGTGAGCTCTCGCTCCCGCATCTCGCGATCGCGCTGCATCATTTCCCGCTCTCTCTCTCTTTGGGGCTCTCGCTCTCGCTCGACAAAACCAGAGGGACGTTGGATTCGCGTGCCTCCAGGCCCGATGACTGGGGTACTCGTCGTGCCTCCGGGCCCGATCACGATGCTCGTTCCACCCACGCCGGGACCAAGTGGATACCCTGCCGGGCCTGTTCCGATAGGAGGGGGTCCCTGAAATACACCCATGGTCGGCTGCGAGAACGGTGGCCCATCTGCATTCGGTATGCCTAGCCCCGGCATGCTCCCAGGTCCGACGGTGGCATTGGGTGTATTTTGTGATGGCACAGAGGACGGTGCAGGTGGTACAAGTGGACCAACTCCAGTCCCAGAACCACCAAGTGAGAGTGGCAGTCCTCCGATTTGAGTGGCGTTACTGCCAGGAACAATGCCCGGACCTGGATTTGGTGGGTAGGTCTCCGCGGGACCTCCGATTCCTAGGCCGTTCACTCCGAATGTTGGGTTTGGTGCAGGGCCTCCAAAGCCTATAGATGCAGGACCAAACCCGGATGCGGTACCGTTATAGCCGACGCCCATCGGAACGCCCATCGGGGGACCGAATCCGATCGTAAACCCATACCCCATCCTCCGATGTTGAAAGAGAAACTCGAGATCGGCTGCTATATCATGGGGGCCGAGTGTCGGAAGGTCAGGGTAGGCCATGGCACCACCTACGTCGTCATGAATCAAGTCAGTCGTATCGATTCACAGCTCAGAGACGGTCGACATACTCAGTCCATCAAGCTCCGGGTAAAGGCCAAGACCTTTTGCGAAGGATAACTTCTTGTTTGTCATCAGATGCGACAAGTGAGATGGAAGAGGGAATGTATTTGCGATTTGCCGGAGGGTAGGTGCGGGTGGCGGATTGAGTATCGCGCTGGGAATGCGCCGAGCTAAGGACAGGTCAGTTGGTTGACAAGGAGATTCACGTATACGCACCTGCCGCGGGCCGCTCGACTATTCTCCTTTCTCTCTCCAGCTTGCGCCGTTTTCTGTTTGTCTCGGCAATCATCTCGGTCTGAAGTTCGGTACGTGCAATCTGTGAACGGTGAAAGGAGAATCAGCAAGGCGTATATATGCGTGCAGAAACCAAAGGAGAAAGAGTCACGCTTGAACACAACAATCTATACTCACATCCCAGCCCTCCCAACACCATGTCTCTTCTTCGCGCCTCTTTCTTGTGACTGCTTCGATCTCGTACGTCCTCTTCTTTGACGCGAGCATCAATCGTTTGCTGCGTCGTTTCGAGAGTTCGCTTTGAAGGTGGTGTAGTTCAGGATGGGTACCTGATGCATTAAAAACGAATGAATTAGGAACAGTACGGGAACGGCGCATACTGACCGTCGGAGACCAGTGATTCCTCCCATGCCAAGCCATCCATTTTTTCTACATAGACTCTCTCCCTCAGGAGCGCGAACTTGAGTTCGATCATTGCCAGGACGTCGAGCGCTTCTGCTCTGTGCGCGGGTTGGAGATCGGGATCCTCGTCCTCGGGCTCGGGCTCGGGTTCGGGTTCCGCGAGCGGGGTTGGAGAAGGGGGCTGTGACGGTTCCTCGGGTCGAGCGTCTTCGTCTTCGTCTTCCTCGGCTTCTACGTCGCCATCTGGGGCGGGGTGATGTTCATCGTCATCGAGGGCATCATTGTCTTGGTCAATATCTTCGTCTGGCACTGTACCGGGACGGACGTCTTCATCGGGTGGGGACGTGGTTGGGTCCGCCGAGGCACGGATGGAGGGTGGGACGGAAGGGTTGTCGACACCAGCATCGGTAGCGGAGGTGGAAAGTGGGTGTGTGTCTAAATTGGTGTTGAGAGTGAGACGAGTGGGAGATTGTCGAGTGGAGACGGGGTCCTGTTCTTCAGCGTCCTCGTCCTCATCTTCGTCCACGTCCATTTCGTCCTCGTCGGAATTGGAAGGTGTGTGGTCGTCTTGATCGTTCTCGACGTGATTGTTATTCTGGTCGTCTTCTTCCTCGTCGGAGGTGGGAGCGTTTGGGTCATAGAGCTTATAACCTTCTTCCCATAGCTGCTTGAGTGTGAGGTCGTTCTGGTAAATATTTATTTTTGGCATGATGCGCACGCCACGCTTGGATCGAGGCACTTTTGTACGGTCAAAGGGCATAGGGACGACGACTTTTTTGCGAGGCGTGCCCCAGCGAGTAGGCCCGACGGGTCTAGAGCGTTTTCGATCGAGGGAGCGATCCTTGCGTAGATCTGCCTCTTCTGCCTCTTCCTCCTCCATAGCGCGGGGAGGCGTTGGGAGTTCTTCCTCTTCTTCTTCCTCGGCATCGGGAGAGGGACTGGGATAGTTGAGTTTGGATGAAGGGAGGGGTCCGTGATGGGAGTCAACGTTGAGGGGACGGCTTGGACCGGCTGGGGATGGGTTGTTAGCGGAGGGTGAGAGAGGGTGGGCGGGAGAATCTGTGCCGTTCTTGTATGCCCAGTCCCACATGGGGGCGGGTACGAGACCGCCGCGTTTCTTGCGTTTGCTGGACGAGGGCGCTCTAGCAGACCTGGACGTGTAATTGGGGGCGGGGTGGGATTTCCTCGCGAGACCGGGGCGCTGTCTCTGCTTTGAATTTGAGGCTGCAGAAGGTATCTTGCGTGAGCGTGGTGGAGGGCGATTGTTGTTGCTGTTGTCGTCGTCGTCGTCGTCGGTTATGGAAGGACCCGTGTCGTTGACGATCTTTGTGTCGTGGTCGTCGTCGGTGAGCTCCGAGAGTTCGGACTCGTCGATGGGGTTTGGAGGTGGTGAGGGTGATGGTGACGAGAGAGAGCCAAGCGGTGATACGGAGTGGGACATATCTCGGGCGTGTCGACGAGCAAAGCAAAGGAGGGGAACGCGTGCGACGACGACGACGAGGTGATCGAGAAGTGAACCAAAAAAGGAAAAAGAGAGATGGACCGTGCGTAATTGATCACGTGATCTAAATGATAAAGGATCAGGGGTTATTAAGATTACATCAGCGATGAACGTGAATCTCGACGTGCTCGAGCTCATCTTTGGTCGGTTGGACGGTGTCGACCTCGTCGCCGTCGCGCTCGTCAGTCGGGCATTCTTGGCGGGTGCTATACCCTCATTATATGCGCAAATAGAATACACCAGTCATCATGCAAAACGTGCAGAAATCGTGTCTCCGTTTGCTACCCTCGCTGCTCATCATCACCTCGTCGTGCACGTCAAACGCATCGCCGTCCATTCCGCGCCCACCTTTCACCCACCTTCAACCCAGGTCTGCCCCGTATTTCTAGATGATCTCGCGCGCACATTTCACACCGCGACGAACCTTCGCAGCTTCGTCTGCACTGTCAAGGTCCTCCTGCCACTCCTCCCCGCGCTCACGAACAAGCCCGCGCTCAACCATCTCAGAGTATGGGCGTCCATTGGCTCACGGCAGATGGCACTCCTTCGCAATGCCACCGGTCTGCAGAGCCTCGCCATCGACTTTCCCTCGTGGAGCGTCATCGACGCGCTGCCTAGCTGGTCCGCCGCTATGCAAAAGACCCTCGCCCATCTCACCCTATACGTACGTGCCCCCCTCATCGCATGCGTCGCAATCCTCACGTTCTCCAGATGTCCCAAGACATGGATGCCACCATGCTCAACACCACCCTCGCACAGCTGCCCCGGCTCCGTGGTCTCCACGTCATCGGTTGCCCGAGGGTAACTCACACTACCGTTCTCAAAGCCCTCTTCCATACCCAGGATCTCCGCGAGCTCTCCCTCACCATATTCGTACGTGGTCGTCTTGTCATCCCACTCGCTTCTCACCCTCTTAACAGCCCTCTCAAGACAACACTCTCCCTCTCCTCGACTTCCCTATTCCCCCTCTGACACATCTCTCCATCGACATACGTGCCTCATATCCCGGCCTCAAATCTCTTCTCGCCCGCATCATCTCCCGTCTTTCCCCGAGAGATGCCCTTGCCATTTGCGGCGGTTGGATCGGCGAGATTAGAGGCTCGTCAGAGCGCACCGACGCACCCCATGACACCGCTGGTGGAAACGATCCCGGCGCAGCCGTTCCAGGTGGAGGCGGCCCTTTTGGCCAAAATTTCCACGTTTGGCAGGGCCACGTACATTTTCATGGCCCCATACCCGGCCACGGCCATGCACATGGCCACGCGGATGACCATGCAGACCCACCACTCCTCACCCCTGCAGTTCCCCATCCTGGAAATGCCAATCCAGCCCAAGGCGCAGCAGAACCTCCTCCCAATCAAGGCAACCCTGCTCCCCCACCCAACTTTATGGGATTTCCCTTTCCTTTTCCGCTCGGTAATCTCAATGGCGACAACAACCACAACGGTGACCATCCTGGTGTGGGTCCTGCAAATCCTCCTAATGCCGATCACAACCATGACCCCAACACGCCTTCGCTCATTTCCTCGTTCCCTTCCACGCTCTCGATTCTCCATCTTCCCCAGCTTTCTCCCGCTGCTCTCAGAGAAGTCATTGAACGCTGCGAAGGTATCCGTGTCTTGGGCATCGTCATAGGGAACGCCTTTGCATCCCCAGCCCCAGTCCAGGCGAGTAAAATGTCCCATCGAATGAAAGGAAACGCCATAAAATCCAGCGTAAGACCAGAAGTCAACGTGCTCGCGGGCATCCTCTCGCGTGCGAGGGTCCTACGAGAGTTGATCATTGATGCTACCCCCATGGAGAATTCCGGGGCCAGCACGAACAGTGCAGATGCCAGGACGGGCGGACCGCACAGCGTGCTAAAAGGTTACGCGTTGCTCATTCCTCTCTCCGTTCGCATGCTCATGCGCGAGTCTCCCTGCTTGAGGCGAATCGTTACCGAAGGCCGCGTGTGGGAGGTGCATCTTCCCGTTGTATCTGTTCGTGCAGTCACTGACTGTCATTCCCTCGATCCAGTCTAGCACGCCCATTCCATCATCGCCGATCCCTTTCCCGCACTGCGTCACCATCGATCTCACACTCACCAAAGCGCGCTACGGTCCCGGCGCGGGCAATGGGCACGGGCACGGTCCGCCCGGTTTTGGAACGTATGGAGGTGGCTATGGTCAGATAGAGGCGGGGAACGATCATTGGTTCTGGCTGACCGACAGCGCGAGTGGCGGCAAAGTTTACAGTAGATTCTGAGTTGATGTCGAAGTGACGATGCCTGAAATTTTGCGTGTAGTGATACCAAAGTGTAGTTGTACTTACTGTAAGATCACCGTTTCGCAATTGACGCCCATTCGATATGGGGAGAGCCGCATCTGCCATCAGGGCCGTGGCAAAAGGAGATTCCCAACAGGCGTTGGCGGATAATCAAGACATGCAATGTACATGAATGAAAATTAGATCCTTGGACCAAAGGACATCCGCTATCTCAGTTGGGGTGAAAAGTACGCATAGAGTCTTATACAAAATAATGTGCCCAAACGATACTGAGAGAAAAGTACAGAACATACGAATCGGATATCACAGGGCGGAGAAAACGCTCATAATACATAAAGCATCGCGGGATCAAGTCCAACACGTTCATGAGCCCCATGACGTCCTGTTCGTCTTAGGTGCTGCTACTTCCCGCCTTGCTATCCGCGCGCCGCGCCGCGTCTCCCGTCCAGTCCGACTCGCGGACTCCAAACTCGACGGGTAGTACGGTAAAGTTGAAATGCGTGAACGTGAGCCCCAACGGCTTGCGAACACGGGACTCCCATCCTTGGGGCAGACGCTCTTCCAAAAGCACCGTCCGGAGATCGTCCACCCGACCACCAAAGATGGTGAGCATCGTCGACGAGCTAACCAAAACAAGTGGGGGAGGTCAGTCCTGAGCCAAACAGGTGCACGCTGTGATGAAGAATGACGTACTTCGCACTGCCAAAGACCTTGTGGAAGAGGCTTAGGGTGTAGTCCTTGTTGGTCGCCTTGGCTTCGGCACGGCGCTTGCCCTGGATGCGAGACATGTCATGTTTCGAGAGGAGAGGACGCCCGTCAGCGTCTTTGCTCGTGGCGAACGAGAGGAGCTCCTCGATGAACTCGGGGTTCTTTATCGACTGATTGGGCTGTAGTGCCGTGTCTAGCCCTGATTGGTAGATCATTCGGTCATCGTTCCACGACAGGGTCAAAAGAAAAACGGGTTACGTACGAGTGAGCGAACCATCATGCTCGATGCCGTTGTGCAGGTCCAACTCTTCCAAATCGAACGTATCCCGACTATAGTTCTTCTTCAGCATGCGGGCAGCAAAGTGTGGCACAAAGGAGCAAAACGAGGGGCTAAAGTTGTAGGTCGTGCGAATTTGGTACGTGAGATCGGTGAATTTGATGTTTCGTCCACTGCGCGAAAGGATGCCTAAGGAACAAGATAAAGGCAGAATGAGAAAACCGGTCGGCGATCCGGGCGTACAGCGGCATGAAGAAAGGCATACCATGGTTGGCCATTGCGTTGAGCGCTGGACAGGAACACCGACTATCGCCTTCCTGGGGTGGCTGGTATTCTGGCCAAAGCCCTCCGTAGCCTGGGTGGCCTGCAGGCGTCACACTTCCAACCGGCCGGCTGAACAGCACAAGATTGGCTAGCGCGAGGAAGACGTCCCAGGTCATTACGCCTGCATCGTAAAAGGTATTAGAGATATTTCCGAGAATCCCCATTGTGCGCTGCGACGGGGTAAGTAACTGAGGAGAGACGCTAGAACGTGCCAGACAAAGAAATGTTTGGTGTGAACGGCCTGCCTTGAGGCCATTCTGATATATAACCGCGGGGAAGCGAATAAATATGACACGCATCTCCGCAATTTTCAATACGTTTTGGAAGCGCGCTCTAGAAATGAATGAAACGTGATCCATCGCATTAAGATAGGTTTGAACGTATCAGAGTCTATGGGGAAGAAAAACCTTCGCGCTTGTGAGTCCACACTCCAAAGTCTCGATACTCGGGGCAGCGAACGAGATGGGGCAAATAGACTAATAGCATGGTGGTCAAGTCACAATTGTGTAGGGCCACGTGGCGATAATCGCTTCATCCAGGTGGTGGGTGGGAGGACTGCCGTGAGGACTTGTAGCGGATACTTGAGTAACACTCACCACGTAATGCCCTCTCTTTTCCATGGCTTGCCAGCGCAAGCACCCTAAGAGCCTGGACGGGATCCACTAACTTTGAAGTAGCCGAGAGTGTTCATGTTTGTCCTGCTCGGTCCTGCTCGGCTTCGTAGCTGGCCGAGAAGTCGGAGATTGAATATACAGAAACCTTGCTCCCGCTCACTACGTACAAACCATGCCAGTCCAGCCTTCACAGGTTGCCTATCTGAACGATCAGCCAAATCAACATCGTGAACACATCTATTGCCAGTTACTCCAGGTCGTCCGGGTACTTGAAGAGTTCTCACGTATCATGGCATCCGTTGGCGACATCGACAGCACTGTGAAGCAGGTTAGGTGGACATCCGAAGAAGAAATCGCCCTTGTCCAATATTTGGCCGAACACAAGGCTGAGCGAGGTGACGGCAACTTCAAGGACACAACCCTCAATGCCGCGCTCAATCACATCAAGGATCTCCGTGTTACCAGGAGGGAAAAGGATCTCAAAAGCGTGCAGAATAAATGGTCGAATGTAAGGACGAGTTAGCGATATCCTTGTATAAAGACTAACGTATTCTAGATTAAAGCGACATTCTCGGCCATCGTGGCTTATCGCAAACAATCGGGTGTACACTGGGATAACATGTCTGGTGCAAACATCCAAGGTGAAGCGGTGGCATCTGTCTTTGAAGAATATACCATGCATGGGGTATGTCTCTCGTATATCATGTGTGACCTAGAATCTCATTCATCACAGGCACACAAATATATGAAGCGCTTCCGAAATCAAGGCTGGCCATTACTCGATATGATGGAGGATATCTACCCGAACGCTGGCGCTACCGGACGCTACATATATCGCCCGGCTGCTGCTGCTGCCGCTCCCATTTCCACCGCTCCTGCCACTCCCACCATTCCTGCCGTTCCCGTCATTCCCGTCATTCCTGCTGTTCCTGCCATTCCCACCGTTCCCGCCATTCCCACCATTCCCGCCATTCCTGCCATTCCCGCTGTTCCGCTGTTCCCACCATTCCCACTGCTCCCACCGCATCTGTCGCCTCTGCCATCATGGGCTGGGGACAAGGAGATATCGGTGATGACAACATCGATCCTGTATTACTTGCTGATTCCATGGACATATCATTGCCAGAGTCTCCACCTGCTGTCTCGACTCCGGTCTCATCCATGTCCGGTAGAAACAAACGTCGCTTTTCGGCAGTATCACCAGACGAGTCCGGCCCCTCCCAAGGGCATTCACTTTTATTCTCTCCAGGTATTCCAGTATCCTCGCACTCTGTCCCTCCCTCGTCTCGTCACTCTTCTAAGCGCGGTTGAGCCACCCCCAGGGAAGATCAACCGCTGACTGGGGTCGTCGCCATGAATATGGTGAACAATTCTATCCGTAACCTTACCGACTCAATTTCCACTATGTTTGCTAGCAAGTTGACCATAATCAGAGAGGCTGCTCAACTGCTCTACAACATGCCTGGTCTTTCTACCGAGGATATCGTGAACATTGGTCGCCACTTCACCAAAAATGAAGCGACCGCATCGCTTTTCCTATCCCTTAGAGACAAAGAGCGCGCTGCACTCGCTGACCATCTTTGTGCGCAACTTAGGAATGTGAATAGATCCAGCCATGCGGGCAAGGACAGGGCAGAGTAGTCGTGGGGTAGCACTAACTAGTTCCGTTGTAGCGTATCGCGTCTGTACTGTTCGGCTTCATGTATACAGCAGATGTAGCCATGGACAATTCTATTTTTTCGTGCTTCAGAACAATCCGAGCATGTATTGATTGTGTGACGGCTATGAAATGCTACAGAGTTCTAGTCTGAAAGGTCGCTCTCGCTCTCAAACTCATCGTCGTGACTACGTTGTGCTAAAATGTTTTGGTAACTAGACCACATCGCTTGTGCGATCGCATCCCACCTCTGCCGAGCCGAACCGTCGTCCATTGAGTGAGCATCAGATATACCGGCGCCGGTGCCTGTACCTGTCTGTTCACCGAACAGGTACTCTTCGCCATCGTCCTTGTGATCGGATGGCTCATCGCTGGTCTGATGAAGTCGGATGAAATTATGGATGGCACACAGTGCCGCGGGAATCTTGACCTGAATGTCCATCGAGAACTCCGTCGGGAGGAGTAAGATATGGAATCGACGCTTGAGAACTCCGAATATTCTTTCGATCACATTTCGAGCTGAGGCATGGCGAAGATTGAAGAGTTCCTCTTTGTTTGATGGGCTATAACTTGTTATTAGCAATATAACTGATTTGATGTGATGTACGTACCAGATGCTTGCGCGACCCCACTCGGCCAAATGATAGCGCACTCCGCGGTATGGAACAAGTAGTTGGGGGCGGAGCGGGTAGCCTGCATCTGCGAGCAGGTATTTACCAAGGGGGATGTGAAGATCGTTTGAGATCGCGTCATCATAGATGCGCGCATCCGTAGCTGATCCTTCCCAACCTAAGAGGAGATACATAAAACTAAGGTCGAAGTTTGAAATAAAAATTCCATTTTGGGATAAGAATCCCTTGCGATTTCGGAAGGCGGAACGCAGATAACTTGGTGGGGCAATGGCAATGTGACTCCCGTCGATAGCACCAATAGCGTCACGAAAAAATGGGAAAAATTTGGGGTTGTGTTGGATTGTCGACGGAACTTCTTCACCTGACGGAAACTTGACGTACTCCGTGTAGAAAGGGGGAGTCGAAAAGATGTCGATCATCTTTTTGAAGTATCTGTCATCGTGGGTGTGAGATACGGTTGCACATTGATGAGTGGTTGGTACACACCGAGTAATCGTATCGTTTGAGCGCT
>JBBPLR010000207.1:0-29749 GCA_038089915.1 Sutorius australiensis | reverse complement strand
TTCCTGTCAATGGGAGAGCAGCAGGAAATATGGTGATCAGCAGGATTCTCATTCCAAATCTACATCAGACCACTTACAAACTATCAATGGGAGAGCAGCAGGAGGCATGGTGATCAGCAGGATTCTCATTCCAAAATCTACATCAGACCACTTACAGACTATCAATGGGAGAGCAGCAGGAAATATGGTGATCAGCAGGATTCTCATTCCAAATCTACATCAGACCACTTACAAACTATCAATGGGAGAGCAGCAGGAAGCATGGTGATCAGCAGGATTCTCATTCCAAATCTACATCAGACCACTTACCCACTATCAATGGGAGAGCAGCAGAAGGCATGGTGATCAGCAGGATTCTCATTCCAAATCTACATCAGACCACTTACTTCCTATTGGTGGGAGAGCAGCAGGAGGCATGGTGATCAGCAGGATTCTCCTTCTGATTCTAGGTTGTACCACTGACAACCTGTCATATATATGTAACATGTTTAAATTAGATCAGCCATGCTTTCATTCAGTATTGGAACAAGAAACTTACAAACTATGTACAAAAATGATGATGGCCAGTCCCTTGCATCAATAGATCATCACTTCATATCATTTGATGCAATCCTTACATTCTATCCAAGCATTTACCAAATGAGTTTGAAATCATCTTGTTACACTATTCATGACTCACTTTCTGCATCTACAATCAATCCACAAACCATGACATAAATCAATATCCTACCTTGGTATGTGGAAACCAGCTTGCCAATGCACTAGCCAAATCATGTTCCCTGTTGCTTGACATCCTGAAATTGATGTATTTCACCAGTGCACTTTATAATATCAATATATGTATGTATCTTGGATTTTACAACTAATCCACTTACTATCTGACTGCAAATTCCATGCATAGCATAATGTTCTTCTCTTGGGCAGTGACCAACAATATCTGCAATCCTTCATCTAGCACCATTGTAGTCTTTTCTAGCAAGACATTGCATCCTGCATCAGATTTGTCCATGTCTGAATGATACAGTCAACATCTATGAAGTAGATGTACCCAATATATACCCACCTTCTAGCATGACATATGTCTTTGGAGGAAATTTCAACTTTTGTAAACCATTCCATATATATTTCTGCCGGAATGTATCCTCAGCACATTGCCTCTGCCTTATAAACTGTTCCCCTGGTGACAATGCAAGATCATCTGGCTGAAATGCATCTGTCAGCATGGCATCCCACTTGGTAAACAGCATAACAACTGGCACTAGCATTCAATGTGAATCAGCCCAAAATATATTAACCAGAAATTTCATCACCTTTTCCAGTGTCACATTCATTAAAAAACATTTCTTCTGCCACACTAATGGCACGGCAACTGTGATCCATTGAAACACAATACCTACTCATGTTCAAGTTATCAGAAGCTGGCAAAATCTTATTCCTCACCATATCGCATGGATCTGCTCCTTCAGGATATTTGTGCTAGCACATCCAGTAATAAACTTCTTCATGTCCTCAAACTCATCCTCATGTCCTGCCTCAAAACCAGCAGAGTCATGAAAGACAAATCTTGTATTGCTCTCGAAGACCATTTCATGGTTGATATTATGGATACCACGCTTTAAAGTGTCAGAATGGGACATAAACATTTGTAACAAAGTTTACAGAAGCCATGGACTCACCTCCCGAGTCCCTTGGAGCAGGAAGTCAACCTTACCACATGACAGAACCATTAGCATCCAACATACCCTAGTATGACCAAACAAACCTGGTTCCCCTTGCCATCATAGATCCCTGGATGATCTGTCGAGTTGCAAAGTCTCCGAAGAATGGTAGTCTTGCCAGCATTCGCCCGTCCAATGACCAAAATTCTAAATCGCCCAAACTTTTTCATGAGGTCCGGGTCAACGTGCTGCATGGAGTCGGCAACATTCGAAGCCCCCTTTTCCCCGGCTGGAGCACTCGAGTTCTCAGCGACAAATCCCGGCGAGAGAGGAATTGCGACCTGTTCCTCATCTGGACCCGAAGATGGGCCCCTGCTGGCGATGGAAGATCTGAGGTGTCTGAATAGCTTCTTGGAGGCGTGCTTCATTGTGCGAATGACTGAAAGAGCTAGGAGATGGGTAGATGTGACTGATCAGTCGAGTGATGGTGGATCCGAACAGAGATGGGTACCGTGAGATTACAAACGCCAGCGAAGGAAGGGCGCACGTGCCGTGAGTCACATGGTCGGATGTCGGCCCTTACGCGAAAACGCAGACATGTTCCAGAAGCATGCCCCGATCGTCCGCTGCTTGGAGTTCTGCAGCACACAGCGTCCAGGGCTGATTGAAAAACTGGGTCCTTATGATCGACCACATGGAATCCCCCGAGAACACACTAGCAACTCGAAGGAAGCATATCATACATTATATATGGTGCAAACAGCCTCTTGCTCTAGGGCAGGCCTAGAAGCAAAACGGGATGATATCGTCCCGGACAATCAGACGGACAGGGCTTGGTCACTCGCAGTACCCAGGGTACAGCAAGGCATGTGGTCCACTCAAACACAGAGGTAAAATGTAGCGTATATCATGTATTGTACCCGCTTGTACCGAGCACTAAGGTCCTGGATCTAGCTCCCCGCCAACGAAAAACCACACGTCAATATTGACATGTCGTCGTCAATTTACAATGGGATACAGACAGCAACCAAGTGCTATGTCTAATGATTTGTGGCATATCGAGGATGATGAAGAACGTGGGCGGCTGGGTCTCTGCGAACGAAGTACATGTCAATATCAGTCCCCGTTGATACCCTTGGCCAGTAAACAAGAAATACTATGACTATGGAGGCTATCGTGTTTGGTTGGGTCACATTCGCTCGAACGCCTGCATGGCCATTTGGAGGCACGCATTCTTTGAAGGCCCATCATGTATCGCACAGCCTAGATTCCGCTACGCCACATAAAGACCCGTGGTACGAAGGCGTATTACAGTACTCACAAAGCAGCAACCATGATTTGTAACCTACCAAGGGCCCCCGTGTTATAGTGACCGCCCCGTTCACTGTACATAAGCCTTGCACTACCGAATCATTAGTCCTCCCTTTAACGACATGTTCGAACAGTTCAAGTCCTCACCGTCGCCGCCATCCGATAACGACATGCTTCCCAGACGTTATTTGTCTCTTTCACCACCCACTTTTCTCACCAACCCTTCTGCTGAGCCCGTACTGACAATGTGGGATCTGAGACGTTCGACCTGTTCCTGGAGGCGTACCTCGTGGTGCTTCGTGATGACTTGGGATGTAGGGGATCTGAGAAATGGGTACCGCGAGATCGCAATTGCAAAGGCCGGGGAAAGGTTTCTAGGCATTGTTTGCAGAGCCTGCCGTTGTCGAAAGCATGTTATTAGGTCTGTCTCGGAGGATGATGTCTGAACACCGTCATTTGGAAATAGTCAGGTGATCAGGTCACAAGACTACACTACGCGTCGAATCTGGAGACACGTCGACTGCATTCCGTGCTAGACGATCTTTTCACAACTTCAATCCGTCCCACACTGTTCTCCCGTTCCATGCCTTGCATACCATCCAATTGCTATTGTTTGACACGGATATGTCATGCACGTTGTTTTCCGACCTCTTTCGGGCCATCCGTGAGTTGCCATCGTTTAATCCCATTTCTTCTCCCGCTGAAAACGTGCTTTCATTTGTGCTGAACATCGCTGCCCATGACACAGCGTGGACATGACCAACGCCCAGGGCGGTCGTTTGGTATCAACTATCAGCAGCGCTTCACCACTTCTCAGAGCTGTCGTGCACCAGTGCTTACTAGCCCCCAGACATGTCAGACAATCAAGCATATGGCATAAATCTCTATAACTCGAGGACTATACAATCTTATATACAACGGGCAATCGCAGACACTGTTCCCGAAGCTAACACCTCGAGCCATAAGCTACATGACGAGGGAAAAAGGAAAAGACAACCAAAAGACGGGGAAAGATAGCCTAAATATCAAAGCGAGGTAGCGACGAGCCGACCAACGACAAGAGACCAGACGAAGAGGATAACATACATACGACGCACGCGTAAGATGGAGGCATATCCCTCTCGATTTTCCGTCACCCTCTACACGCCGTCTGAAATGATACTCCCAATACTCAACACGCTCTTCTTTCCTGGTACGCCGACTCCACGCCCAGGATCTTGTTCAAACGGTGCACGCGAGAGTTGTATCATGGGATATCCCCCGTTTCCAGAAACTGACGGCAGGGCAGGGGAGGAAGGCGATGACGACGAACCATTGTTCCCACCCCCGACACCACCGCCTGTCGCATGCCTCAGTGGCGCGAGATGTATCATTTCTTGCTGTCCGTGTCCATGCGCATGTCCCCCATTGGACCATCCTGACGTCGAGGGTGCTCCGCTCGCATACGAAGGCAAACCTGGTCCAGGGTAGCGTGCTGTAGATGTTGGTATGCTCGGCCCGGGTGAAATCACTCGCCCGGGGTGACCATGACCCGGGGTATAATAGTCACCCGAAGACGACGATCCATGTCCCTGTCCCTGCGCACTGTACTCGTACGGCGACCCTGCGCTCCCCGAGGACGCGTACGACGCAGCGTGGGTTAACGGCGGCGGCGGCGCTACCTGTGAGGGCTGAGCCTGGGCGGGACCCGACGTTCCACTCGAATAATAATCGTGTGGTTGTGAGTGCGGCGAGGAAGACGATGAAGGGGTATCGTAGTAGCTGCCACTCCCGCCCGCTGCAGTCCCATCGGCATTGTCATTGGGATTCACATTTGTGTTCGTGTTCGGGCCGACGTCGTATCTTGCGTACGATCCAGGGTATGCCGATCCAGGATATTGAGAACGAGTCGGCGAGGGGTACTGCCCTTGCTGTAGATGATGAGATGGGGGATGCGGGCCCGTCGGTGACGAATGCGCATAACTCGTCGAGGCCTGCTGCGGATGGGCATACCCACCGTGATGTTGTTGTTGTCCGTCTTGATACGTTTGAGCGCCCTCGTACTGCGTGCTGAACGACGCGCGGGGTGGGTGGCCATGCACCTCGGTCTGGGTTTGGGTGGGCGTATGCGTATTGTACGCTGGCCGAGAAGGTGCCTGGGAAGGCTCGTATCCGCTTCGGGGGTCATACGATCCGCGTGTGTGTTGGTGCACATGTTCAAAGCCCGTGCGCCCGGTTCCCGGCCCGCTGTCGTACCCATTCCTTGCACCAGTATCATACCCGCCTCTCGTACTCGCGCTTGCACTCGCACCGCCAGCACTCTCGTAAGTTGTGGTACTGGCACCCGCGAGCGGACGCTGATCGTACGGAGAATTGCCTCGGAGGTTCGATGGTTCGTAGTCATAGTTGACTCGGTCATACATCCCGCCCACGCTCGACGAAGACGACAGATAAGTCGATGGTGATGATAGTGACTGCGGACCTGGTCTTCGTATTGCAGTTCCCGAGCCCGAATTCGATGCCTCGCCACTGGCAGACATGAGCTGTCCGTTCACACCGACGCCAACACTCTGGCTCAGTGGCGGGTGTGCATGTGCAGTACTAGGGGCGTGTGTATGTGGAAGGGCGTTCGTCGCGGAGAGTTCAATCCCACCCGGAGTCGCGCTGGCCACGCCCAACATCGGATCCAAAGTCGAGGGTGTCGGCCATGCAGGTAGTCCCGCCAACGCGATCGACGACCCTGTGTTGCTACCCCCAGATATTGGCGTATGTGCTGAGATGCCGTCATTGCTCGAAGCAGGCCCAGACACAAGGTGTAGTGGTCCTGTCAAAGTCCCATGCCGTGCGCGTTTAACGACGGCCGAAGTGGGAGCGGAGGTGACAGGTTGAGACGAGAGGGATGGGTGCGACTGTGGGGTGTGTGTCTCGTCCTCGGCTTGGTCCTGTTCGAGTTTGCGGGTCTCGCCAGTGTTGGGTTGACCACCATCCGGTTGTTGGCCAAGCGCTGCTATGGGGCGTTTGCGCACGCGGATATCCTTCCGGATACGGATTTTAATGCCTTGGTCAGCGAGAGAACAGGAAAGGGGGGTTGATTCTGCTTGGTGAAAAACGTGGATGGGGGGTCATGTCGGAGACGAAATAGAGTGATGATCCGAAAACAGGGAATATGAAAGCACATAACGAGGATAGAGTAAGGGATAAGTCAGATAAGACAAAGTTTTCACTCAAGGGGTAGCCAACCTTCCATGCCGGGAAATTTTTTTGCGGTGTAGACGTAAAACGCAGCCGAATAAATGGATTTGCAGTGTCGAACAGCATTTCTGTGGGGTAGATGAGGGATGGGAGTGCGTACAAAAAAAAAGGTTGGGGACGTACCCAACGACCTCAAAGAGACTAAGCTTGAGGCGGTAGCTACCTTCGGTACGCACGCTGAGATCTGGGAATACGAAAAAGCCAGCGTCCTCGTTGCGATTTTCGGTATCTTTGAGATGGTATAGGGAAGAAACGACCGAACCGGTAGTACATCGTGTTTTGCCATCCTGTATTACGGGGACGGTGTTAAAACGGAGTGGGGGTGATATGGGAAGACGAACCTTGAGCCAGTGTAATTCAGTGTCGTCATCCGGTTTGGCGAGGCTGGCGAACATGAAATAGTAGGGATTCTGGAGGAAACTGTTGGCATAGTTTGGGTCGGCGTCTTCAGCGTCTGGGTTTGTTGAGGAGGGCGGTTGATGGGTGTGCGGGTCGACGACACGGAGCTGAATGATAGGTGGGGGGTCGATGGGACGGCGGTCAGCTGGCAGCGTGGGTGAGAGGGATGGGCCTGCGGATGAAGAGAGAGACTCACCGCCTACGCCGCACATGCGGGCCTGCTTCGGCTCCTGCCTGACGGTGAGCTCGTATTCTCTGTGGTAGTTGTGCATGAGTGTTGGCAAGGAAGAAGAAAGAAGAGGGATTATCAGATAGGTGGATACGGGAGAAAAGGCGTGTGGGACCGGCGCGCATTGGATAAGACCGGGTGGATGGGAATGAATAGTACATACAGCCTGTCTCTGTCGTACAATGAGCGGTCTCTTTCGTACGGATACGCGGTTGGAATGGAGGCATAGTTTGAGTTGACATCCATCAAAGTAGCGAGACTGATCGATTGTAAGCGGGCGATGTTCTCTCCCTCCTTTGCTCGGTCAGACACGACTCCCACACTGTCATGACCACGTGACATTCCCTCCAACCGTTGGGGTCAAGAATCACATCTCTTCCAAGTCTTTCATGGCAACCGAGCCGTTTATGTATAGGCTTCGCTTTGACCATACTAGAAAGCGACCAGTCAACGAGCAGGCTTCCAACATGTATCCCACGGGTGACCTTGACACCATCGAATAGGTGGGGTCCTTTCACACCGTAACCTTGTCAACGTGCATGACGTCACATGGCGAACAGTGCCGCACGGAGCCCGCGTTCAGTTTGAAACGTCGTTCTATACCTCGTTGAAGATCCGGGCCATGTACGAGGGACGTTCGGACCAACATCGTTCTGGGCCTATCCTGTGCTCGCCATCAGCTCGTCTGGGTCTCGGAGGCGTCCTCGATGTGAATAACATTGCGGGTGTTATCTTGGAGCGAGCAGAAACGATGCACATCGATCGCCATATCCCATTTACGGCCCAAAACGAGCCGCGGATACCAACGAGATCTTGAGAGGCGACGATCTCTCCCTATCATTGTAAAACGCGCAGTCAGTACAAATTGCGAGCCCTTGCTCTCTACATTTGACGAGATTAGAACCACGATCGCGCGGATGCCATGGCCCATTTGGGCATTGATCGCCATACAACTTTGGCGAGCCACTCCTCCATATAGCGGGTAGTACAGCGTTTGTACAGGGTATTGTGCAAGTCTTTCGTAGATATCGATCATAGTTGGTTCGAGACTTCACGCGCACGGTTCGGATCGCCGAACAGTATAGATTACGGAGTTGTACATATCGGGTCGAACTATAAAAAAATCACCATCATTCACATGCTATCATACAAGGAACGAGCCCTAACCAACGGACTCTTGAAGCGGGAAAGCAAGAACGAAAACGACACCGAGAAATACACCCAACCCGGTCCACCCATCAAGACCCGTCTACTCTCCTCCAAATCGCATCCGCGCAATCCAATGACTCGAGCCACTCCGCCGCGTGATACTTTGTTCTTCTATAAGGCCACTGTTCCACCTCCAACGACCCATCTTCCTCGGACCTCGTCACCGTCCAGACATTGCCATCAATGCGTACCACGCGAACGTTTGGGAATCCATGTTCTACGACGCTCAAAACAGAACGGATCTTGATGTTGGTGATACCGATGTATCGCAACATGGGAGGCATGCCAGTGCGCAGTTGCTACACGGATGACGACGCATCAGACCAGCAAAAAAAAACGAAGAAAGGAGAAGAGAAAGATAGAATGACAGGGAAGACGTACGTTCATGAAAACCGTCAAGTCCTCAGTGACCGCAGATGACAAATCAAGTGTCAACGCGCGAACCGTCCGCGGAACCAACCATCCAGCCAACGCGGGCGATAAATCCCTCGGATACGTAATGGATAAACTACTCAATCTGGACAGTGCAGGGAGCACGCCCCACGCCGAAGCGTCGAACCCGATGCGACGGGCGTCCGTCGGAGGGACAAGGAGATGATAAGTTCTCAGTTGGGTTCGCTCGCGGAGGAATTCGGAAATAGCGGGGCACAGCTCGCGATCTGCAATGTGCCGATGGAGCCCTGTAATCGTAACGGAAAAATGGCGGAGGAACGGAAGCGCGGTACGGTATTGCCGGAACAGAGACGAGGGGGTGCATTCGAGTGTTCCTGAGAACATCAGTGATTCGAGTTGGTGACCATTGGCGAGGATTTCCGAGAACGCTTGTGCGTCCGTTGAGAAACAACCATTGAATTCGATTTGGGTGAGATGGCGAACGGAGATGGTCTCCGCGGGAAAACGCCAGCGGGCGTTGTTGATAGACAAGGAACGAAGAGTGTCACGGCTGTGAGCTAGGAACGTGTGAACAGAGGAACTGCTTCCGCCGTCCGAGCTGATCGAAAAGTGCGTCAGGTGTTTGAAGATAGGCACTTCAATGTCGACCGCATGGTCCGCCACTCTAAGGTACGACTCAATCAGGTAGACAATTAATAGACGAGGGGTCATACACGAGAGATAGCCGTTGCAGCCGTGGATTATTTGAATGTACCGTTTGCAACATGCGTGTGATGAGCTCTTTGTTGCCAGAACAGTGTACCTTTCGCAGGCTCAGCAACTTCGGAAGTGCGTTCATGAGCATACCTGGGATCCGTTCAATCACACCGAGCGCGGATAAGGAATATAGTCATACCGAATTGAAAAGCCAACGGCAGCGCGGTGTCGTAGGAAAGAGCAAAAACACTTAAACTCCTGACATGACCAGCGAAATGTGGGTCGACTAAGATCCGAGTGAGGATATCTGCGCTTCGCTGGTAATGCCATGCATCGATATCTTCGTTGGTACTGTCCTCCTTTCGAAAGCAATTTTCTGCACTGCCAGGTTCCACGGCAGCGGTCAGATGAATGTCAATCTCCCGAAAGAGCAACTGGCTTGCGATGCGCGAAAGCGCATTTGGAACAAGCAACAGTGATTTAAGGTCTCGCTTAGGTAGGAAGAGCGCAATCTCCCGCCATACCTCCGCAGAGAAGCGAGGCGGACAATCGGGTTCTCTTAGAAGCTGTCTAGTCGTAAACGAGTGCTCATCCAGTTGGACAAGGTGCTCACCATCTCAGGGCGGAGATGCTGCGATTGAATGAGAGTTTTGACGTCCTGGTTTTCAGGGTCCACCGTCAACACTGAATGAAGATCTGTCCAGATAGTTCAGACGACATTGTAACCATATAAAGGGGCCCAAAGCAGTGCTTCAACCCATACCTTGTTGGGCAGACGTTCGGTAACCTGCAGCGAGCCTCCCTTTGGCGCGCAGTAACAATGCACGTGCAACGTTGACAGAGGGTAAATTCGGAACTTGCAAGAGGGACTGAACAGCATTTTCCATTATTGTGCGGCAGCTTTGTCAACATGAGGAAATATCTCGGTGAAAAATGGTTTTTCAGAGACCCACCCTTGGATGGGTAAATGCTGTAGTGCATGCAAGAGCACGTCAGCTTTTTGAGTGTTGTCCAAGTTGGTGATAACATCTCGAATGCTCGCATCCAGGATACGGGGATTGAACAAACTCATCGTGACGAGATCCACGACGAATGGGGAGGGAGGGAGCGCGCGAGAGGGCAGGCACGATACTTAAGGGACGCAATGCGGGCGACGGGCCGACCATTTCCTACTTCGTGACTGGTTCTGCCAGTTTCTCAGGCGTTCTCATCGTCAACCAACGATATCTATCTACAATAAGTTACCAAGGAGAACACAGATTGTGGTACGGTCAACTTACCTCGCGGTTTTTCACGATGTAATCTCATTATCCCATAGCATTGTGGCCATAGTACTGCTTCCCCGTATACGCCGGATTTTGTACTTACGGAGTATTTCGGGAAATTTTGATCCTCGTGCCTTGTCTGGGGCTTACATAAAGATGCGCTGGCAATGGGGCGGTTGTACCCTTTATACACAAGGATCGTGTAGTTGGATGACCACAAGGTGGCGGTTCGTCGACTTGGAGATGTAACGCCGTGCGAATCGGTTAGTAGTAACTGTATAGTTTACCGCATTCCATCCCGCGGTACCGAAACCCTAGCAGGTTGATCTCTCCTCGAACTGAAGCTTTTGCACGACGATAGAACTTGGTACGCGACTGCAAAGCCTCCGTATAGAACTCGACCAGAACGTCCATATTACCGGTCGTCCGCCGCACAACTCTCGCTACTAGGATTGACCATCCATGCACCTTATAATCGGCAGTGCAAGTTTTTGACATAAAACACAGTGCCCGTCCCAGAGACCGTGTCAACGTGCCATCCCCAGTTTGCTGGAAATGTTATCTGGCAAATTATGTAAAAGTGTGGTATCTTTCCGCTACGGCATCTGAAATTACAACGCGCTGATCACGCCCAATCGGAATCAGCTTCCCACCACCCCGGTTCGATGCCAAAATTTCGGTTGATTCTTGCACTTCGATAACTTTTTCGAACGTCCCCCACGGAGATTCAAACCCCTCACTTACCAATCCAGTCTCCCGATAGTGTGAGAGATGATTGTAATCTCCATCTTCTAAAGGCTCTTCGACGTAAACTCCACCCCTGCTTATTTCCGATCTCTCATCTGTGTTCGCCGCAGGTTTCGTTAGCATGGGAAGGGCAGTGTATAATGCACTCCCACTGCCAGTTTGTGGAGTAGCAGTTTAGTCTTGGCACCGCTTCCATGCGTCTGCGGCTCCTGATTGACCAAAATCAGTCACAACGGCCTTCGTGAGTTGCTCAAATTACCTACCTCTCAGGGCTACTCCCCTTTATTTCCCTCTAGCTTCGCCTCTAGAAACGCTTTGATGTCCCGACGATATGCTCAGTGATACGTTCGCCGCGATTCCAAGTCCTATCGGGGTTAATTTTGTACGTGTACCCACGCTGACCTCGTACTTCTAGGATGCAATGAGAATGTACACGACTCGAAGAGTCGAACTTCGGTAAATGAATGGAGATTACTGGACATATTACGCTAGGAAGAGGACAGGTTAACCTCGCCGGTCAGGTGCCACATAATCAACGGCTCCACTCCTTCCCACCACCTTGGCCCAACACGTGTGCAGACGGGAATGAACCATGTATTCCAACGCACGATGAGTGAGACGTTCGCCTAGGGCGTTGCACAGGCGGAGTGAGTGTACGCATATTTGTTGGTTTGGAGGCTGATCGTAGTTTCAGGGTGAAGCCTCTGAACAGAGGTGGCGATCGGCTGCTGAACTTATCTGCGGGCCAGACCTCAAAGAAGTGTCCTTTCCGCATCCATCCGTGGATCTGGGATCAATTGATCGGACGTGCCAGTTTGGCAGATCGTCGGGAGAGAAGATTGGTTATGACTGCCGCGTTAGTAGCTCCCGGTCCGGCGATGGGTAATACTCACTCCACAGTGTGTCAGCTTCTCTGGAGGGATCCAAGGTACGATACAAAACAGCACATGGGACCCAAATCAAAGGATCTCGCAAACTCGCGATCGAAGGATGCTTTCCAAAGTGGAATATGGTGAGATCGAACGAGCACTTTATGCGCTCACCTGATTGAGGGCTCACACTACTACTCTCTGGTCGATTTGGATTTCATTTATTAGCCACTCCGCAGGGTTCCGTCTCCAGGAACAATACATAATTGCAAGTTGGTGCGTTGGGATCAACAAGTCTCTTTCCAGAAGTGTCATATCGCAAACCTCTCATTGGCCCACATTTCGGACGCGCGTTTGAACCTTGACTATGAACCCGTGGATGGTCCAGCCATCCCGTGTCCAATGCACGATGCACGTGCGACACGCCGACACCGGAAGGTGTACATGTACAGCTGCCTCGTTTGCGCTGGTCGTGGAGCCCACAAACTGAACCTTTCCAAGTTGCTCCTGCTTCGCCACGCGGCATCCCAAGTGTCGCGCCAGCGTGGCAGCATGCATGACGGCGATCCACTCCTGTGGGCTTGCTGCGGCGTCGGGTTGCCTGCAGGCATTCATCCTCCCATTTGTCACACGTATCAAGCCACTGTCGGAGTTGTTGACTATGCCACCGTAAGGTCTCATTTTCGGATACATAGCTTCCCCCACGTGATTGTACTTAGAGTCTCGTAGAGTCACCCCACTTTTGATCGCTAGTCATGCCGTCACTGGTCAGAGACATGTAATAATGCTTTGCTGAGCCACCTGGAGAGGCAGGATCGACACGTCACGTTGGGTGAACATGTGCGGACATAGGCGTTGATTGGGGAAGGAAAAGGGATAGTGATGGAAACACGAGGCGACGAATCTCGCCACCGGCTGACATACTTGGGAGAATCGCCAGTAAAGGCTACAACAGAGCTTCTGGGGGGTTTTCTTTTAGAATGGACGTCAACCCATGGGTGGTTTCGAAGCTTGGCACCAATTTGAACGTACGTCAACGCCAAATGGATCACGCATAGGCTGTGCTGCCGCGCGGCTGTGCGTGTCGCATATGTGTATCCTGATCTTCTAGTGACAAGTTGCCATGGCGTTCAGACCTTCAAGCAGTGAATCAGGTTTGCCAACTGGCTTCCTGCCCAGAAGCAAAAACATCGAAGCACACGTCCGAGCGGAGACGAGACACGAACGGTCGCGTGGATGCGTGGATGCAGACGGATGCCCATGGCAGGTCCCAGGACTCCTGATTCAGCTGAACTCACGCGGTCATTTCGCGTCGAAGGCTGAGCTGAGGAAGCCTCGAGGCAGATATTGAGAGGTCCCGTGATCAAGATGCAGCATGTGGGAAGTGATGGCGAATTCCTAAATGATGCGGAGTACACAGGAACGGGACAGGGTTAAGGGTGAGTCACATTCAGTAACCGCGCGAATGGAACTCCCCGGATCGGCTAATTGGGGGCAATGTGGTTACGAGCGTGATGAACCAAGCAGGCGAGTGTGGGAGAGAAGGTGATGACGGGGGTTGCGAACGAGACGTTTTCTGTTACTCTCTAACGACAGGGAAGCGGGGTCGGTCGCTGCCACTGAACACAAGTTCTGGGGCAAGGTGAATCACAAGGGCGCCTTGTTGGCGGTCGGTGGATAGTCAGAGGCAGCTGTGGAGAGTTGGCAGCCGGGAGGGGAGCGAGGACACGTGTTGGTGTGCGAGGCAGAGGAAGGATGTTCGTACCTGCTGCCGTAAATAACTGGATGCGGAACTTCGTCGGAACGCAATTGGCGCAATAGTCCTGATGGACCTGCCCGCCAGCGTTCCGGGCACAAGAAGCGAAAAATAGATGTCTACGAGGTTCTGGCGAGACCGGGACGAGCGTACGACATGGACTGCCGTCCGGGACCATCGCCCGTAGTAGTGGATTTGTTTTATTATAGCAAATTCTGTGCGCGTATTACAAAAATCCCAAACGGAGCTGCTAGGAATAGTCGGGGTTTCATTCTGTCAAATTTTTGCAACGTGCGCTATGAATAAAAAATCAGTTTTTGGATGTCATTTTCGTTGCCGGTATCTCTTATACCTCGTCTTGCGTATCACAACATCCCTCAGACCTTCGATCGCTTCAGCCTCCTGGACGAACTCGTTTCTCGCCCTCTCTGTTCATGCCATCCATTGCCAACTTAAAGTTCAAGGTAAGCCCAGTACCACTCTCACCGTCCGCTGACTCACGTTCACCATAGGGTAACAAATCCTTCGTCGCATTCTCCAATCTAAGCGACTCTGAATCGCTTACAAAAACATGGAAAGTGCGTTTTGTTGATCTCATCTCTTCGATCACCCCTTTTTCATCTCGTCTAGGTGTGCACGAAAGTGGCCAGCTACCTCGAGCAGGGACAGCGTCTCGAGAACTTGAGTTGGCGCCTCTGGCATCTGCAGAACCTTATTGTCGACTCCGATAATGCCAAGTCGAAACGTGAATTCAAAAAGCTCTCTAAGACTATGGGCGACAAACTCGACAAGGAGAAGGGCAGGTTCGTCGCATCCCTTCGTCTCCTTTTCAGCCGCCCTATACCCTGACAAATTCTTTGTTCTCGTAGGAGCATCGAGGAGCTTGAGGCTCCCGACTTCAAACGCAATGCGTCCACCGACCTTATTCGCCAACGTGCTGTTGAAAGAGAGCGCAGCCGCGAGGCTAGCCAGAATGCGAAGCCCGGGACCATTAAGCGCATGCAATTCACATTCTCAGTAGATCAGCCCACCCCCGCCACTCCGAATGCCGTCTCGAAACCTGATCTCCGGCCTTCTGCTGAGTTCAAGGAAACTTCCATCCGACGTGGCCGTCAGGCCACTCGTACTCAAATCGCTTCTGACGAGTCCACTCTTGCCGATACGGACGCTTCCGCTGGCTCTCGGAAGCGCAAGTGTCCTATAGATGATGACCAGCCCTTGCTTCGGTTCCCATCGCTGTTTTCTAACGACTTCGGTCCATCGGCCCTCCTCTCTGTACGGCCGTCCCTCTCCAATGCCATGAATTATGGCGAAGATGTCACCAACACTTCCTCTCACGGCTTCAGCATCATCCGGCCTACTATCGAGCTTCCACTAGACGAGATCCTTAGCAGCGTGGATCCTACAGATGATCATACTTCCCGTGTCGCAGCCCAAACTGAGCCCACTCCTTCAACCGACTCCGACGTCATGATGCACGAGTCCTCTGCATCCGGTTCATCTCGCTCAGAGTCTCTCACTTCTTGCAATGACACCGAATTGATCACGGTCGCATTCCCTGTTATCCAACCCACCAAGGAAACCCCTCCCCAAACTATCTCCCCAGCCAAGCTTGGTCCTAGCGCGGGTACCCGGAGCAATATTCCCAGCAATCGCCCCAATCTGACCGTAAAGACCCAGAATGCTCCCACCACCCGGTCATCCGGCCCTGGTGCCACCGCCACTAGCGTCAACCCTGCGGTTCTTCGAGGAAATAGCAACTCCGCTCCTGGTGGGGTGAAGGCTGAGTGCTCGAACTGCGGTGCCACGCATACTCCCCTCTGGCGCCGCGGGCTTAATGACGAGTTGAATTGTAACGCATGCGGCTTGTATTGCAAGCTGGTACGTCAGCTTTTGGTAACGTGGTCACGGAGTATTCATAGTTATCTCAGCACAAGCGCCCCCGTCCAAAGAGTATGCGCGCCAATCATGGCGAGGGTCGCACTCAAGCGCCTCCTCGCCAGGAAGTGGTTGACGTGATCGGTGGGTCTCCTCGGTACATGCGACACACCACTCAGCTCAGTGGAGCCGTCGGCACAGCCCAATGCTACAATTGCCACACCACCGCAACCCCGCTTTGGAGGAAAGATGATGAGGGTAAGACAGTTTGCAATGCGTAAGTTTTTACACCCGTTGTGTTGTGCGATGACTCAGGTTACGGGTTGGCACCTATCATTAGATGTGGCTTATAGTGAGTAGTGCACGCTTCTGTTTGTCTTTTGCTAAACAACGCGCCCCATCACAGTTATAAATTGCACGGGTCAGCAAGACCAATCTCCATGAAATCGGATGTCATTCGTAAACGCTCGCGTCACGACGCTCGGCGCACCGGTCCGGACTCCTCCGACACACCATCTGCCAGCCCTGGTGCGAGCCGCCGTACTTCACCAACTGCGGAACGCTCTCCAACCCTGGCACCAGACTCAACGACGCAACCTACGTATGAATACAACGAGGAAACGACAACCCAAAGCACTTCGTCTGAGCTCCTTGGAGCACTTGGTCCTGACACGCAGAGCGCCAGTTATAACAACCAGCCGAACTACTCGGACATCTTCAACCCCTTCCCTGGTCCTTACCATCCTGACTACCTAAGTCAGCATTTCCAGACACCACCTGACGCACTTCCGTTCTCGAGCGTCGAGACTTTGGAAGCTGAGGTCGCCACTAACAATGAGCAGAGGATAAAGAAACGTCGTCGTATGAGCACGGAGTCTGCGTCAGAGCCCCCTTCTTCTGCTGTTTCGTTTTCCTCGTACGCAGACTCATACTCGGGCCAGTCCTCCACAGCATCACACTCTCGTCGTTCATCGATGGATTTCCCGTTCTTCTCCTCATACAGTGTCTTCCGTGGCTCTGGTAACGCTTTCTGGCACCCGCCGACTCTCACCGCCGACCGCTCTCCCCAGCTTGTCCACCCACCCATGCTCCCAGCCGAGGATTCGCAGATGTCGGACTTTTTCCATCCCCCGATGCTCCCGCAGGATGAGGACAACTTTTTCGCCGCCTACCTCCACCCTCCCATGCTGCTACCTGCAGAAGACTCGAACATTCAGCATCAGCACCAGCATCAGAATCCGCAAAATTACAATTCCTCTGCGCAAGCCGAGTTTTACGATTCTACTATGCAGACTTTCTGATGGACATGACATCCTACCCTTGTGCGCTCTTTACATCCAGAGTCTCGTTTCTGCCCGGGCTTTCTGTCCTCTCCGTTTCCTCCATTACCGAATACGTAGATCAACAAAAACCCACTTTTCTGTCACGACAAACAAATTGTATCATTGCAGATCACGTCGCATTCTCTTTCACATCACGACGCAGGCTACCTCCTTTTTCCCCACTCTCGTGCCTCCGAAGCCTTTTCCTTTCTCTCACCTGCCATATATATTTTTTGGTTGCATGGCTACCTCTCCGAGATGGGGTTGTTCCCTCGTACGACACCGATGTATCTGTTGCTTTGCCCCTCGCGAAGGGCTTCGCGGTTCAAGCCCCCCAAATATTATCTATTTCACGTACATCATCATAACTACCGACATTGACCATCGCGCGGCACTTCGTTTTTCTGTGCATTCGTTTCTTGTTTCCATTGTTTGAGACAGGTCGCAATAACGTGTAGCAACTCCCTTCTATCTCATGTCGAAACCATGCAGAGACATGATCACAATTCTTGATTTATCTTCGAATCATGTCAAGTGACTACTTTCCGCGGATTGCTCGGCTTTCCTTGTTTCAGGGCAACATATGTGCTTGACCTGCATCATTACTGTGACGTTTATCAGGTCGGTAAGTAACACTGGGTTTTCACTTGCAGTGTCATATTGCACAGGTACAATGTCAACGAGTTGTCCATCGATTGTGAATCTCGGGGCAATACGGAACGAGTCATGATGCATAATGGGCGGAGGGCGGTCGAAGTACAGACGTCACGCGTTATGCACCATGATGTACTGGCATCGCTTCGAGACGTTTCAGAGAGTCGGGGACGCCACCGTGAGGAGTGAAAGCTGAAGTGCTCCACTCGACACTTCCAACCCGCTCTTTCCCCCTCCGATCTCGAGATGGTTAGGGGGTTGAGGTAGACATGTGCTGGTCGTGTACTCGGTTCGTTCATTTCGCCAAGCTGACTTTTGGCCAGCGACCCGGGATTGAACCGGTGGGGATTGCACGGATTTTTTTGATTGAAGATTAGATTAGGTTAAATGCCGGCGACGGGGCAGCCTGCCCAGTTGATGGTTAGTAGCGATCGTGCTGGCGGTGAAGGCGCCATGTGGTTTATCTCAGCTCGGAGTACCACACCCGAGTCAGATGGTTCACTCCTTCTCCTACGGACACCATCGGTTTGGATGTCCAGTCTTTGCATATATGCGTTACAAGTCGTTCAAGTATCCATGATTTGTTGTAATACGGAATCTAGAGAGTGTAATCCTTTCACTTCAACCCTATGCGCCTTTCGAATTCCTCCTCCACTAGTTTCCATGTCTTCATCCTTGCTTGTTCGCACGTTTTCTTGTATTCACTCGTCCCTCTATAGCCTTTCCAGGCGGTTCTCTCCAGCGTGTCCCACCATTCATTTGCGAACGGGTGTCCTCGTGCACCAACATAACCCCACGGTTTGGTGCTGCACGGTTGGTATTTTGGGACAGTCAACACATATAAGGCCGGCGGATGAGCTGGCCCGATGAAATGGACGATCGCAGGATCCTTTGCGTGTTCCAAGAAACGTTTCTCTCTCTCTTCGTCAGGTAACCCTGACCCAAATCCAATTGCATTCCATTTATCGCTCAACGACAGGCTGTGGCATCTAAAATGAACGTTGAGTGGGTCTTGATCACGAAATGGGGTGGTTCCCTTCATCCTGCAACAAAGCTTTTCGAGCGCTGGAATGGTAGGGCGGACCTCTACAAGGTCAATGAGGAGTACCCCTGAATTGAAGTACTGTCCTCGAGGGTGTCGCACGCCGTCGTGTCCTGATGGCATCCACGGATCGGGCACGACGCCAACAGCATGACCTTTGAGGTCGGTGTTCCAGAGCTCTCTCAAGTCCTTCCGTACCAGCGTGTCTGCGTCCAAATAAAGAACGCGATCGAGAGGGAGAGTCTTCATCATATCTACTCTCGCCCAAGCCGCCCCTAGCTTGATCCCTAGGCCATCTGGGGGTAAGGCCATGAAGCGAAGAGTGAAATCGATGCGTTCGGGCATGGATCCTTGAAGCTTCTTCTTGTCTTCCTCGAGGAGGCCGCAGTCATAGACATAGACTGTGACAGGTCCGTGGACGTTCTCTGCGATGCCACGCAGAGTCACTGCGGCTGGCATGGCGTATGTCGTGTCCACGGTGAGTGCGATATGCATTCTGTCGCTTATAGCATGGTCTAGCTGGGTACTCATTGACCTCTGATTGATCGTCAATTACATGCAATTGATGTAGAGAGAGGCTTAACCTTGGTGCAAGGAGGTAGGAGTGCTTGGGAGGAAAAAGTGCGGTCGGAGCTGCTGTATATATACCTGAATGTATTCGCCACCTTGCCGAAATGGGTTTTCTCGAATGGATGGGGATGCGCGGCGAATCACGAGACCTGAAGTAGCACGGTGGTTCAGGATAGCACGAAGCTGCAATAAGTTCGTTCTGACGGTGTCAGAAATTAGGTGGAGGTCACAAACTATGCTCTGAGCAGGCGGGAACCAGCCGTCGCCGTGGGGAGAACATATCAAAATCTTTTGTGGGTTCTAACGGCTCCATGAATGGCCGGGCTAGTTAGGATACCATCCCCAATGGCTGACCGGAGTAGTATCTGGTGAACTCGAAAGCGACATAGTAGTTCTTTGGGATAGAACCTGCTAGGATTTGGGTAATGAAACGCAAAGGGTAAGCAAGAGATCTGGCTCAATTTTCAGGGCGGGCATGATAAGCCTGCGAATCTCGAGTGTGTCCATCACACCACTAGAATCCTTATGGTCCACACAATATTGGATGTTGTTTAAGCTTCGTACTAGTTCTACATACCCCAGTAATTTTAGCACAGAAAAAGAATATCTCAAGTTCTTTATTGGAATTCTGTTGTTGTACTAACTGCTAGTGGATGACTGATTTTGCATGGCATTTCAACACTAGCGGGAACTCAGGATACATATTGCGTTGGTGCTAAATTATTCTTACTCGAGGAAGTGGTTCCTACAGTCGAATGATAGTTGGTGAAATGACAAATAGCTACCTTTTATGTCCCAGGTTGTTCAGGCTCAGTAATCGTGTGAATACGAAATCCCTTTAGATCGTCGCCTACTCCTTTAACGAGCTTGGGAAGCAGACTTGACTACATTGGCGATCCCGCTCGAACGTGGATAGATGGCTATATGGACATCCTTTGGAACGCTGCAAAGACGTTTGTGACTTACAGCGGGAGCACATACTTCGACTTACTAAATACTGTTTGGATCCAAAAACTTCATTATCTTCTCATACTGATTACCTTCGGATGCGTCTGTCTGGATTGCCGGCCCGACATTCAATGTCGCGAGGATACACGCAAATTTGATGAATAACGAGGACATTGCAAATTCTCGCCCAGGACTATGAGGATGTTCAACCGGATAGGATAGAAGGTGCGCGGATAAAGCCTCACCAAAGTCTTCTCCCGTACCCGAAGACAAGCTGTCGAGGATCGACAACATCCTTTGTGATTTGCCCGTCTGACGTGAGGAAGCGTTCTGGGCGGAACACGTGCGGTTCCGGAAAGACGTCGGGATCATGAAGGATGGCACTTGATACATCACTAAAATCGGGAGTTGCATGGGATTTTTGAGTCACAATTCTTACCGGAGGTTAGTAAGAACGGCACAACCCGCAGGGATGTGGTAGCCCCTGTATTCGTCATCGGCTTCAACGACATGATCACTTCCTGTTCCAGTCGTCAGTTGGAATTTGCCGTTGATTGCGGTCACTCACCATACGACGTGGTTGGTCGCCATCTCATCATTTCCAGTACCATTGCTTGGACATAGGTAAGACCAGCGAAGTCACCAAAAGTGGCTGAAATGGTTCTATAATGGGATCAGAAGATAGGGATAAGTAAACTGACGTATATTGCCATGTCCAACGACCCGGTCAACCTCTCGTTGGCCTTTCTCCTGGACCTCGGGAAACTGAATGAATGCGAATGCTGGGATCAATAGAATTGTAGCAAGGCGCATCACTGACCCAATACAAAGCTAGGATGAAGGCTTGAAGCGTCAGAGAACTGGAATGAATCCCCCCTGTCATGCATGTAAGCAGGCTGACAAAAGTGCCTGGTCGTACTGCTGACCGACGTAGAGGCCAGCTGCAACATCTCTCACGAATATATCGTGGAGAGGATCGACATTACCATCCGCGTTTAGATTCAATGCGTCCACAACATACGATGTGTGTGCGGATCCTTCGAGCTAGATGCACTATCAGATGGAGAACCACTCCGTTATGCCACTAATCACAATCTTTCGTTTTGACTCGTTGTAGGGAATGTTCACCAGATTGCGCACTCGTTTACTATGCGCACGGATGGTTCGTTTGAAGGGTACCAGCCATTCAGGAAGGTTAAGAACTAATACTGCGAGTTGAGCACTGACATCAACAAAGAATGCGGTCCTCACGATCCATCTTTAGAAATAAACACATCAAGTCCCATTTCAGCGATGTCTGCCACACCATAATTTTATGGACAGCAACGAGGGCTTCGAAATGTGAGACGGTTTGGGGAAGATGCGGAACGCCATATGCGATGCGCATCATAAGGTCTCCAGATGCCCTGTGGTGAGACTTAACGGCATTGGTCAAAAATGGAAGATGTGCCCGCACTCGAAGAAATGGACAAACGTCCGTTCCGGTCTTTCGATGATTTTTGCGAGCATTTCCACTGTATTATGCATCATCTCTGCTTCCAACCGGGACACGCTCGAGGGTGGAAGCGCATCGTGGAACGCCTGCCTGCGTAACCTCCAAGGTTCTGATGATTTCGTGAAGCAACGAAGAGAGAAATTGACCCGTAGCACAGACCATCGTTGGGCATGTGGGCGAACGACCATTCCCACCCACTGGGCGTGTAAGGTTCAGCGAGAAAGGTTCAACATACGAGTGAACCCTGGCGTACCCAAAACGTCGAAGATCGTCGAAATACGGAGGCCTAAATTCGATTTTTAGCTTTCAGGTCCATTCTTGACCTCTTCGTTCACCTTCCAGAATAAATCCGCGATCTTTCTCCGAGCAGCTCATGGACCGCGGTGCTTGAGCTCAAAATAATGGTATCGCGACCGAACTCGCGGACGTGAATAATATCGGATCCAATCTTCTTGCTTAGAGCTGCGTACTTCAACGCGGATGTATGCACTGGACGGCGGCCGTACTAAGACAAGCGTTTGGGTTACACAGCAAAGAGTGGAGAAAGACACTTGCAAGTGAACCCCATAGAGCAATACGAGGGGGGCCTGGAGGGAGCGGGAAATGATGGTCTTTCCTGATATACAGTGCGGCCACAATGGACACGCAGAGCATTACTATCAAAAAATCTAGTACGACGATGGTAGCCATTGCGAGGAGGTGAGCGTGTAGGGGGAACCCCACTAGGGGCTTGCTTATCTATCGTTTGGTGATCGCGACCTTGATGTTAGAAATTGACATCGTGAGATTCGGCATACGAAATCAACAGATCAAGGGTCTGAAAATTGGGACACCGTCAAGTTCACCCGAGGTTTCCTAGCAAGTCAAGAGTATCAGAACATGTATGAGGATATACACAGAAAGAAACCCAAGTCTGCCGAACGTCGGGCCCAACACGGAGGTTCAGCATGTGGGTGGGAGCTGGTATACTTATTGGGCCGAGAAGCTGGCCTGATCACCAGACAGCGGCACCTGTGGGCTTACGGGGTTGCTGCTCAAGGTGGAAACCTATTCGTGGGATTCCATCTATCATATCTCAGATTTATTAGAATCTTGTGGATGCGGATCCTTGACTCCGTTCCTTCCACGTGCAGTCGATGTGCACTATCACCTTGTCGAAGCTAAGCCAACGCCGCGTGCTAGCACCCAGCGCGGGCCTCCGTGTCTCGCCTCTTCAGTTAGGTAGTACGGGACTTAGGGATGGCCGGAACCTCGGGATGGATGGTACAACCGACAAGGAAACTGCGTTTGGGTTGCTGGATGCCTTTTATGAAGCGGGCGGCAATTTCGTTGACATTGCTAATGGGTTGTGTCATCCGTGGCCACATCCTCAGCATGGGGATTATTGCTAACCACATTCAGCAGCCAAGGTGGACTATCTGAGGAACGGATCGGCGAATGGGCGGAGCAGAGACGTGTCCGTGACCAACTCGTCGTCGCCACCAAGGTGGGAAGTCACGGGAACATTATTCGTGACCTGCCAGTGATTCCCCTCTCAGTACAGTGCAAAATCGAACCATTATGACGTGCATAGCATGGGGTTCGGTGGTGTCAGTGTCAAGGCCGTCGTTTTAAGGTCCATTTCCTTCACATGGTGTCGCTCTAGCCAGGTTGGTTGAACTCGCCATGTTCGATTAGCCTCGAAGAAAGCCTCAAGAAGCTCCGAACGTCCTACATCGATATTTTCTACATTGATTTTTGGGAATGGAGCACTCCGGTTGAAGAGGTCAGCTCGATAATTTCTGTCCGAAAATTTTGGCATTGGCTTCTCATCGTTCCTGCAGGTGATGAACGGCTTGCACGGCCTTGTAACTGCTGGAAAAGTCTTCTATCTTGTACATATTCACGTTCAATAAAATATCTGTCATAATCCTCACCATTAACAGGGCCTAAGCAATACCCCTACATGGATTTGTTCCAAGGCAAACATGTATGCTCGTGTCCATGGCAAGACTCCGTTCGTGATCTATCAAGGAATTTGGGATATCATGGACCATACTTTTGAGCGCGATGTAGTGCCAATGGCGCAAGCCGAGGGTCGGTAGTGACTCGTTTTCTATTCCACGAACAAAGCTCACACTTCACCACAAGGCATGGCACTCGCTCTTAGAAATGTCAGCTTGGCGGATGGACCTGGCAACGCTCGAGATGAAAGCTGTCCAAGTTCCGGAGAGAGGGTTCTTTCCAACGGGCGCAAACGGGTCGTTCGTTTGCTCACCAAGGTGGCCCAGGAAGTTGGGGTTGAGGACATATCCGCAGGTATGGTCATCTGTGCGCTTTATTCTTCGTATTGATGCATTCCTTCCTAGTTGTTATTGCGTACATGTTTCACAAAATCCCTTTTGCGTTCCCAGTAATCGGTCCAGAGACGGTCGAGCAGCTGTTCCCAATTGTCAAGGGGCTCGATATATACCTTTCCTTGGAACAAATTTCTTGCCTCAAATCCGCTGTTGCGCACGAATCGGCCCAACTAGTTGATGTGACTGCGAAGTTTTTCTGGTCCCTTTCCATATACTAATGTGGTGGTACAGGGAAGCGTGACCGTCGTTGATTCGCATTCCAATGTCCAGGGACAGGTTGCAACAGACGATCCGGTACAGTCCGCCACATCTATAACCGTCGACGCGAGGGCTATCGCGCACGGTTGGCTTGAGGATTTCGTTGAAACCACTGTTTCGGGGAATGCACATAGCTTTGCTGCCAAGTTATTCAAACCTGATGGTTGGTTTAGAGACCTACTCGTTTTCACCTGGGACAATCGCACCCTTCATGGACACAAGAAAATTGTTGATTATTTGGAAGGGAAGCTGCCGTATGCAAATATCACCAATGTAGTCTTGGACGAAACGCCAGCGTTGTGCCCATCTCCCTTCACCTTACCGTTTGGCCAAGGAATCGAATTCTCATTTCGATTCGAGACACCGATCGCGTTCGCAAGGGGACTTGCCCGGCTCTTACCCACGAAAACTTCCGGGATGAAGGCGCTTTCCGTGTTCGTCATGATGGAGAATATCAAAGGACACGAGGAATCCGAGGGCGAAAGTGGACACTACGGGGGACATACTATCACCTGGAACGAGTGAGTTTGTCTTAGGATGAATAGTGCACATGTTTCCTGAACCTTTGATACTTGAATAGGGTGCTTGAGGAGAGGCGAGCGAAGGCAGAGAATGATCCACAGGTGGTGATAGGTCAGCGTCTTGTCGAGCGCTCTCGGTACCTTGCCAATCCTACCATCAGTCGGGGGTGGACAATGTGGTTTGCAAACCGCAGCACGACTCAAACAGATGAACATCACAGCGTTGGTAATAGAGAAGAATCAAAGAATTGGTAAGCTTCTTCCCGATGTAAGCACTCGAGTTCAGTACTTCAGTCACGTCCATCAGGTGAAAATTGGAGAAAACGCTACCCATCATTAACTCTGCACACTCCAAGGTTGTTTAGTACCAGTGAGTGTCCCAAGTTGTTCTCCGCATGTGTGGTGAACTCTTGTCTACCATGTTCTAGCCCTATATCAACCATTCCCACGTAATTTTCCTCTGTTCATCCCCCGGGACAAAATTGCGGACTGGCTTGAATATTATTCCAAGGCCCAGGATTTAGTTGTGTGGACTAACAGTCAAATTCTTCCAAGGGCGACATACGATTCATGTGAAAGACGATGGACGATGCAAATAGATCGGGATGGTACAAACGTCGTGCTGCATCCCAAACACGTGGTGATTGCCACTGGTGTGCACGGCTTCCCTCATATTCCCGTCATTCCGCGCGCCGAGATTTTCTGTGGAGAAGTGATGCATGCAAGCCAGTATCCCGGAGGCCAGAGATTCGCTGGGTTACGGGTTGTAGTGATAGGCGCAGGGAATTCATCGGCTGATATTTGTCAGGATCTATCGTTCCGCGGCGCTGCATCGGTTACGATGGTTCAGAGATCAAAAACTTGTGTTGTGTCCAGCAGGGAAACTACGAAATCCTTCGCTCAGGGCTACCCCGATGATCGTCCCATAGAAATATCGGACTTTAAGAGAGCTGCCATACCGATCGGGATGGTAAGGGACATGGCTCGGGCTACCGTTGACCAAGTACAAGCCGCGGACAAGGAAATGGTGGAAGGACTACGAAAGGTTGGCTTCCAACATTACTATGGGAAGGATAACTCCGGTGCTGGAATCTTATATTATTCCCGAGGAGGTGGATACTGTAAGTGTGCTCCCTGGATTTATCTCGGATTCCAGAGCGCGTTCATGATACATGGAACCTTAGGGCTTGATGTTGGTTGCGCCGAACTCATTGCATCGGGAAAAGTTGCCATCATGCAGGGCGTGGAACCAGTCTCATTTACAGACACAGGCATACTGTTCAACGATGGGACCGAATTGCAAGCGGACGTGGTGATATTCGCGTAAGTTTGAGTGTGATCTTCCGAATATCCGAACGCACTGAGTCCTTCCTCGTAGAACCGGGTACACAAGCTGGAAAGATCGAATGAAAGATATGTTTGGTTCAGAAGTCGTAGAATCCACCAAGGAGATATGGGGCCTCGATGAAGAGGACGAAATGTGCGGAGCGTATCGTCCCACTGGCTATCCCGCGGTAACTTTGCCTCCGCAAACCTGACAGTTCGTTGATCCAGTACTAACTCATGAAATTAACAGTTCTGGTACGCCGCTGGCGATTTCTCCGATTCAAGGTTCTATTCCAAGCAACTGGTTAGTACTGTCCTATATGATTGCGTGGCGTGATAGTGACTGTGATTGCAATAGGCTCTCCATATCAAAGCCGAAGAACTGAATCTGAAGGACTAGGGTTTGCGCGCACTTGGACCTTTGGACACAGAAGTATGATTTAATGTTATTATTTGGTTGTGACTGGGAACAAAGTACTGCCACTGTACTGGTGCAAATTATGGCTTGCTCACAGACCTGACATAAAGTATTCCGTCCCAATGGAATGGGACATTTAAATAAGCACAAACAGGAGTCTCAGGGTCCTTACCTTGTGCTACGATCGACACTCCGTCCTAGGTTTCCTTGTCACAAGATGGCTATGCTACCACGGCAAAATGCATATGTGGGAAACTACTTGGTCATGTACAAATTCACTCTCAGTCGCCTGTGTAACAGGGACCGTGCACACCTTCATTGCTTTGCTTGGTAATGTACAACTCGCTCTCAGTGGCTGGTGTAACGGGGACCGTGCACACCCTCCTTCATTGCCTTTATTTCTGCATCTCGGGGTCAGCATTCAGCAAATGGAGAGTTAAACACGGCGCTTACGCAGTGCAACGTGTTTGGAATGAAACCTGCATTGGCCCAAACCGCCTTCAAATTTCAACTCAGTTATAGTGCATCGAAGCGGGAGTACTGCATACCTGAGACATACCAAAGGCGCGGGACGCCGAACTCCTTCCAACAGCCATTCAACTCCCCTTCTTGGTCGAGACCCCATATAGACGTGCATCTTGATGCGATCTCATCTCCGCAGATTTCACGCACAGTGTCCCGCGCATCCCCCAATCTGAGAAAAGGAGGGTAGGACCCGGGTCGGGAGAGAAGTAAAGAACATACCCCGTAGCGAATATGATAACATCTGCCATGATTTCAGTACCATCCTCGAAAGATATACCTGCGCTGGTGATACGAGAAATCCCGGTACCATTCTTGACTTTGATCCGTCCGTCGGCGATGAGTCTACTGGCACCGGTATCTGTTATATGACAGCCGTGAGCATGAAACATGCACAATCTTTCGCGGCAGTATACCTATGTAATATCCCCCTGCACTGTTTTCCACGTGGGTTAGCACAACCACAACACAAATAATCGCATATCCATACCGTTCCCAGGCAAGGAGAATGAGACCGGTACCATTAATTCCCAGGTTGCGTTGAAACCCAGCGCGGTCGAGTCCATCGAGTGTCTCCCTGAGAGATTTTGTTATGAGTTCAGATACCCTAGTGACATGATTGACATACTTATCCATTTGTGCCAGTGTGGCAGTCATTCTCTGTCCGAACTCGCCCGCCATGAGTAAGTTTGGAAATGATGCATTCAAACAGTCAGCGACTTCCAGCGGGGGTCCATTTTCGCAATAGACCCCAGACGTCATGGCGTTTTTTGCAGAAGTGGTCATGACATAAATGGGGCTGCGCTGGAAAATCGTGACATCTAAAGAAATCACCGTTAACATATCGCCAAAAACAGACTGGGAGTAACAGACCTATTCCCTCTTTGCAATGGTCGGCGGCGATATCATGTGCCGACGTGCCACTACCGATGATAAAAACTCGTTTGGAGTGGTGTTCCAGAGGGTTCTTGTACCGCAAGGAGTGGATTATCTTTCCAGAGAATGCATCCTGATTTCGAGTAATGAGAAAAGCAATTGACTCTTGCAAAAACGTACAATTCCAGGGATTCGGGGGTAATTCCAATTTCCACCACCTAGTCCAGTAGCCAGGACTAAATGTTGGACGTTCTTGAATTCGCGAACTGTACCTTCCGAGCGCTGTATCACGACGTTCCAACCATTCTCATTGTTTGAAAGACGGGCCGCGGTAACAGTGCTTGAAGTCCACACATTGAGGTCGAGGTTCTGGGCGTAGGACTCCAGCCAGACGCCTAGTTTCCAGGCTGGGGTAAAAACGGGCCAAGTAGAGGGGAACCTGAGGGTTCTGTTAGCAATGTGCGCTGCAACCCGAAAGTTACGTACGGAAGGTACGGCAAATGGTCCATCCCTGCGCGTAATCGAAGTCAGGAATTTTTCTCCGGATAGAGTGGAGAGAGAGAGCGTACAAACGGAGTCGTGTAGGCAAAGTGAGTCGTAGCGATTCCTCCAATTATCTCCGACTCTTTCATTCTTTTCCACAACAAGAACATTTATACCAAGGCACTTAAGGCGCGCCGCGGTAGACAATCCGCTGATCGACGTGAACATCCAAGATCATCGGAATTTAATGCCATGATTCACCTATGCCCAGCACCGACAACTATCACTTCGGGAGCGTCATCAAACGAGAGGTCCTTTTCTCGCTGACTAGCCCAATAACCATGGGTAGGGCGAGAATCGCGCCAATTGTCGACCATCTCTGGATGCTGCTTAAGGTCCTAAAAGGGCGTCAAGGGTTAAAAAAAGGAGACGTTGCGCCAAATACCTGCATGTTTGTGAACACAGTATGGGCTTTCCACGAGTTATCCGGCAACGGCACAAGCCGTACGACAGCCATGCAGTAGGTCTGGTCGGTTGAGAAGGTGAAGACACCCTGGATCCACGCGACATCAGGCCACGGTTGTTGCAACTGAGTCTGTTCCACCAGCAGCTTGCAATCGCAGATCTGATGCAACACCGATGCTTGGTTGCAGAGGAATTTAGAGATAGCCTCGTGGCCGACAAATGTGCGGAAGTTCCATGTTAATGCGAGAATATCGCGCCAGAATGGTGAATGGTGAGAATCGTCTGGCGAAAACAAGTCAACTACTCGACACGGATCGGATTGGCACAGCTCTTGAAAGCTCTCTACCCAACGCGTCGCTACATCAGACGCTTTTTCTTGTGTAAAACCAGAAGGGACGTGGGAGCTGAGCTTGTGCAGAGTGGGTAGAGACATCTGTAATGGAGCGAAGGGTGGGGACCGAACCGGGAGACTCAGGTAAAGACCAGGAAAGGACTATTGCATTTTATCGTTCAAGGCATGACTCGGCTGTAGCAACATCAGCGAAAACGGCATTTCTTGGATGAGCTTACTTACCGTACACAGTGTAATGTGAGGTGCAGGCTGTCAACAATCGACAGCCTGCTTTGTCCGAGATGAGATCGATGGCAACCAGTCCGACATTGCATGAGGGTGAAACTCAATGTCGGATCGGTTGCCATCTCATCTCGTACGTGTGAGAAATCGAGCAACGGAGGGCGGAGTGCGCGGCTAGATAGATCTCAGTCGCGTGCGGTAAACGGACTGACATTGGGTAAATACCTAGATAGATCTATGTACGAGGTAAGCATATGGTTAGATGTAATAAAGGACTAGCTCACCTCAGTCGCGT
>JBBPLR010000206.1:0-29854 GCA_038089915.1 Sutorius australiensis | reverse complement strand
ACTGTCCTGGTGTCGATGTTATACTTGGTGTGATCGCCCCCTACTCTTCAAACGGTTGCTTGCTCCTGGACTTATTTCTTTGGAGGGTACCTTCAAAGGGGAGGAGACAGACCCGTCAGTCATAGAATTCTTTGAACAATATGCACCCCTTTGTCCGAATCTCAAGGCCCTCAAATGGCGTTCTGACTTCACCTTGCCCACGCTTTCCAACTCCATCCTCTTCCTCACCAAGGTTGAAAACCTCACACTTTCCTATACCCAGGACCCCATTCCCACGAAACACGTTATCCTATCTGCGCAATATAAGGTTCTTGATATTGCTCTCGATCACCACAGCATTCGGCAAACCATCTCACCTGTCGATATCCCGTTCCCCAATGTCGAGACGCTAGAACTGGCAATACCAGATCTCGGTTGTCTTGCAAGCCTTCTACGACCACACCAACAGATGTTTCGTTCCGTTACGTTCAAGGATGGTGATCACACGGAACGTCCATGTCAATCTCCTGCCCGAGCCATCCTCTCCCTCTTCGCTGCGCTGGCTACGCCTCAACGCGGAGACTCACTTCACACAATCAATGTTTGCCATCCTTATGCGGACATTACAGACGAGGCACTGGCACTGGGAGGCGGTCCTGTGGCATATTGCATCACTTATGAGACGCTATCCCCGCTCGAGTCGCTCCACCACCTTCATACAGTCCGCATCGAGTTGGTAAACCAGATTTCCCTCGATGACGATGAACTCGGTGCATTGACTCGCGGTTGGCCATCGTTGGAGGTGCTACGATTGGATTGCAAATCGGAAGGAAGGTCATGGCCATCAGCCAAATACGTCACGCTCCATGGCTTGCTGGCCCTCGTTGTGAACTGTCCGCAACTCCGTAAACTCAGTTTGCCAATCGACGCGAGGGTCGTCCCGATAGATGCGAGCCCGGATATACGCAATGAAAGTATCACAGACGTCAAATTTCCCCACTCGCTCATCAGCGAGCCAGCATTGGTGGCTAAATTTCTCGAAAAGCATCTACCAATGGTGAAGTGTGAGGATGCATGGGAGTGGAATGATGAGGAGTCGTGGGATGAATACTCACAGATGTGGGAGGAGGTCAGCGAGTTGCTGTCGTCATGACACACCATGTACACTGCGCTATCGCCTGAGATGTTATAGACACGGTATCTAGCTTTCAGATCGCTGACCAGTGATGGGGTACCCACTTGGCCTCAATCGATCCTCATCCATCCTTGGAATGCACACAATTGAAATTGTACGGATTGTCACGTAGTGCTTCAGTTGCGCTCGTACGCGAACAATCGAGCGCGCCGGTGTCTTCATCCAATTATCAGGTGAATCACGAGCTACCTCGTCTCGATTTGGCTTTGTTGTGCATTCTCGTCACATCGTAAGTCGATCCCACCAGAGAACATGAATACTGACAAGTTCGTCGCTCAGCGCTTCAGCTACTAGCAAGCGTGAGTATCCGAGATTCAACCTGGTGCTGCTTCGTCATTGTCCGCTGGTATCAACTGACATTTATCCTTTCTTAATGACAAGGCGGTCGCAGGCATTCTTGCCAATTTGTAAGTGTATTCTGATTGCGCTGTTGATGGTAGAATGTCGACTAGCCGACCAGCTAGTGCAATGCTGGTCTTCCCCACACAGCTTGGCTGCGATCCTGGTATCGTGGTTGACGCTCAACTTGCATGAGCGTCAGGACTCGGAAAGAGTTACCAATGGTGACTTCCCGTTCCTAACAAAGGCTGCCCAACTCGATGATTCATCGGTTCATATCAATGATTCGATTACGTGGTGGGATGATGGATAGGTATAGGAGCGCCTAGTCCCGCGCCAGTTGGGGTATGCGTTCCAATTACCGTTTCAAGACTGCTGGCGAGTGGGATTGACCTGTTGAAGAACTGATCTTGAAGCTATGGTAGCTTATGGGCGAGTATTTTTCTATTATTTCTGCACGCACGTTCGAGTGGAAGCGTGTTTTGGTGCGCCTTTGGTCCTTCTCCTTGTGATGGATACGCCGACTTCTCCTCCCACACCCATGACCCTCAGCCGTAGTCTTTCTTTTCTTCGAATCAGATCCAGTTTTCCACACACGACAGGCTGCACTGTGGGGCACTGAGGCCTGAGGCACGAGCGGAGCCACAGCGCAAGGTTTTCAGACAGCGATGTAAGTGGGCGGTAGCGCCTTTTGTCCTGGCGCGGCCGCCACCTCGTAGCTCGTCCCTCCCGTACCGCTCGTCCTCGCCCGTTTCATTGCACCTGCCAACTACACCCTCCACCCACGTTCCGGCACCCCACAATTCCATACCTCTGGGTCCAAAGCGCGCAAGGTGTTCCCACTCCCCCTCGCCGCTCACCATACTCAGAAAGTCAGGCTCCCGTCCCGGTCCGAAGAGCGCGAAGCGCCCTTGCCCACACACGCCCTCCCATCCTCCTCTTCTCTTGGCTTAGCAGACAGAGCGACGACGTCCAAAGACGAACGAATAATTTGCCGAACGTATTTTGGAGGTAATTATTCACACCGGGGATTTACCTTGGTTGGGTACGCATAACGGCGCCACCGTTGCTGCGCAGGCAAGGTCCCAGGTGGCTGGCATGGCCGCCCCCTGGTTTGAAATTGAATTATGGCTGGTCACATGTGGTGCAAGCTTTCTTGATGACGCACTTTGAAGGGCGTGATTTTTCATTCCGAGGGCCCTTCACCAAGACTTGTAATTTAGTTATGGAACAGGGTGAACCCTAGGATCGCAAGTGGAGGTCTGAATCAGGGGCTTTCTTTATATCACGTGATCACACCGTGCGGCTCAAGTTGGGGTTACTGATTCGCTCCACTGCCAGGGTCAACCCCAAGGTAAGATAAATATGAGTAATTGAATTCCACAGATCTGAATTATCTACGTGATTTCACTGCCTTGACGGGTACACCTGCCCGTTCAATGGACAAGGTTGGCAAACCAGGGCGGATGGTGTGTTTTCCCCGCAGTTTGAATTAGGATGGACATATCCTTGGCTGTGTACGTCGGAGTCCTCCTTGCTTACCGTCGGCGAGAATGCGCACATTGCAAAAGTCTAGTAACGACTCGACTCGACGTCTCTCGGGCGAATTTACCAGAGAATCCAGCGGACCTTCCGGTACGGTGATTTGAATAAGAGTGAAACCGCGATCACGTTCCGCGATGCATTCCGATCTTTAATTCAATGGTCTTCTTGCTGAGCCTCGGACAGGGGTTGATTTCCAACCATGACACATCTAGCCACTTCACCGATTGGGGGGACGGGGTTTGGAGCCCATAGGGGCCTTTGCTCGGCCGAGCACTGCACTCAAGAACAATGTGGCTGATACATTTCGACGAGCATAAAGGCAATCAGACTGCGAGCCAAAGACCCCATCGACGAACATTCCCCTTAGCGCGCAGCTCTCATACCGCAGTACCCTCGTCGTCTACTTTCGATCCCAGACACTCATCGTATCATGATTCCCTCCACGCTCATCGCTTTCGTGACTGTCTTGTCGTCGCTCGCCGCCGTCAACGGCGCTGTTGTCCAGCGAGATGGCACCTTCGTGAGTAATTTCGCGTTGCACCGTCTGAGATCATGACCCGAGCATGATACTAACGCAGACGTTTTTGACGCCCCAGCCCACATCTGCCGGGGGGCCTGCTAGTACTACCGGAACGACTCCTAGCTCTTCCGTGTCGTCCAGTGCGACCACCCCAACGAGCACTCGACTGAGTGTTACGACGTCGGCTACCGTCGTACCGTCGCCGTCCACCACCGGGTCTACAACCCCCGCGACCACCGTCACTGGTACCGCTATCCCGACGGCCGGCACCGTGAATTGCAATGGTGCTCAGCAGTGGCAGTCCGCCTTCGCGGTAGGTGTTTTCGTGCCATCTTTCGTTGGTTCTGATGCCCATGCTATGCACAGTATGTAGCAGGCAACCAGGTGATTTTCAACAACCAGCTGTTTACGGCTAAGCAATGGACCTTCAACAACGCCCCTCCCTCGCACCCTGACCAGTGGACTCTTAACGGTGTTTGCGCGCAGCCGATAAACAATCAGGCTAACTGCAGGGGTGTGTCTGCATGGCAGAGCACTACCGCATATGTTCAGGGGAACACCGCCACTTTTGATAACCATCTCTGGTCTGCGGTTCAATGGACCGAGGCCAACACTCCCGGCGATGCTTCTGGCACTTGGAAGGATCTTGGCGTCTGTGCTTGAATGGACTAGGACTTTCTTTCTTTCTCTGTATTCTGTGGACATTCTGTGACTCCTGGGTAGCTTACGATGAGACCTTTTGTCATCTACGATGCTTATTCTTGTCAAATTGACTCGTTGGGATTCGTCTTGATAAGCTTGACTCTTCATCGGACCCCGGATTCAAAATCGCTGCATGATGGGCAGTTTCTGTCAACTTTGTAGACGACTCCTTTGACAATTCGTAGAAGCCGACTTGTCCTCGTGCCTTACTTCGGGAACAAGTCTCGCCGTAGAAGTCAGGGATGTTCCGGAGGCTGAGACCCGGATGGCAAGGGGTGCGCGGGGGCTTGTGTTCACACTGCTCAAGCTAAATTTGCTCGGCTGTGCTAGTTGAGCAAATAGAAATCGCTCAGCAGCGCAGTTCTGGACCGACCGGCTTGACGGGTATCTCGTGGACGGTGAACGTTACGAAGGGTATATATTTCGCTCGAGGAAGCGGCTGTTAGCCTCGTTCAACCGAGTGCTGTATCCTTGCGCCTCCCACCCTACACGTTATCTTCAGGGTCCTTTGCGGCTGGCGTGACCTTCCAGTGGCTGCCAAACGCCATACAGCTCTCCATATTTACTCAGTCTCGCGATTGTGAGCCTTGCTTCTTGAATATGCCTCCGATCGATGCTCACTGGAGCAGAGTTGTTGCCAACAGCACACGCCGTATCATAGACTCTTCGATGACCTCACAGGCCATCCAGGGATGGCACCCGAACCCACAGCTCATGCAGCCTCAGGCGCCTCCACCCCAAGGATGGACGGGTAGCTGGCCGCCTGGCGGCAACGTCGTGTTCCCCCCAGGCTATCCTGGCCCACCTCCAGCACCCGGTGGGACTGCAGCACATCCACGTTGGAGCGCCGGATTTTGGCAATACAACCCGCATGCAAACGTGCAGAACCCACAGCAGCCGTGGGCACCCGGCATGGGATGGTTTCCGCCCAATTTCAACCCTTACAAGCGCGTCCCGAGACCCCCGTCGCCAAGTTATTGGAATACAAAATTGACCAACAATGGATTGGGTCTTGAAGGGATGGTAAAGAGGTATGTCGCCGTCTAGACTATGGTAGATGGCGTGCTGATGGGGTTGCATTTGTGCATTTGCTTGTTTCCAGAAAGGATCCGTCAGAGTATGATGGTGACGAACCACGGACACCTTGGATATGGAATCCTCCGAGTTTGCGTACGGATGAAAGTGAGCATCGCGCGACTCCCACGCGGGATTTCAATGTGCGTCGGACCGGGTCGGTCGATAGCAGCCTCCACAACCTACCCACCCCGACGCGGGAACATGGTCAGAGTAGTAGAGGACCATCTCAGGAGAGTACGGGTGCTCAAGCGCACAATCAGACGCCGGAGAGAAAGTCTTCTTCCTGGCGGGGCAACTACTTTTACAATCCACAAGAGAATTCCGTCACTCCCACTGGACCAGCCAGACACAGTTCTGAGCCGCCCGATATGAGACCAAGCCAGGGTGGAGGGGGCTCTGCTGGCCCATCTACAAGTCAACGTCCCATTGGCCACGCTGACTCGTGGCCCACTCGGACCCGCTCGCAGCCTCATGTTGCGAACGAGGTACCGCCATTTCCACCGCCTACGCCGACGGTTTTTGGCGGCCGGTCTTCTTCAGCGCAGCCAACTGTACTCACGCAGGAGCCTGAGACGTTCACGTCCAAAACCGATCTGCATCCAACCTTTTCGTCGAATATCATCCGCACGCCAACGCACTACCAATTAGCTCGCCGTAGCACTGACGAACTACATTCTAGCCACCACTCCCGTTCACCGTCTTCCGCTGGTCACTCTTCCTCATCCTCACATGGACCGCCTGCTCCCGTCTCTGATGCTTTGTCGAGGCAATTGTCGCTACCCAATGCATCGTCATCCACGCGAGATGTGTACACCACCTTTTCAGAGGACCTGACCAACTCTCTCGCCGCAAGTACGTCTTCCCGAACTCGGTCTGGCCCCCTCTCACGTAGCCGCACCGAACCCGTCATCGCCAACCTTTCGACAATACCCGAGTCCTCGTCCTCGTCTGGGCTGTCGAGCGGGGAGATGTACTTTGCGCCGCTCCGCGACTCGGTCAACCCGAGTTCGACGGAGTCGTCGCGAGACCCGTCACCGCGGCTTAGAGACGGGGACAGAGACAGAGACAGAGATAGAGATAGAGACAGGGAAAGACGGACATCGCCCTACGCGAGCGGCCCGCATTCACCGGAGCCCTCACCGCTCTACCGCGACCGTCGTCCATCGCCCTACGCACCCGCGCGGCACCCTAACCCCAACCCGCGCTCCAACTCGCCCTCGCCCTCGCCGCACGCACACACGCGCGATTCATACGCGAGGCGGGACAATCCACTCCCACCACCCCCGATGGAGCGCGCGAACCCCGAGGCATCGCGCCCGCCGGCTCAGGAGCCCTCGCCACCACGCTACGCACGCAAGGCGCGCGTCGGTTTCTGGAACAGGCGCGGGGACCACCTCACGCCCAATTTGTATGTCGTGTACGCGCCGCACGACCGTGCGTACCCGGATGAGCTCCGGGATTATCCGGACGAGCGGGATGGATACAAGGATCAGTTTGGGGTGTTTGTACCGTGGCGGGAGGAGCGGCCAGAGTTGCCGGCGTCGTTACCGTATCATGGGAGACCACCCACACATCCGTATGAAGATGTGCGTTTTTTTTGGTTCCTCTCATAGTGTTGGATGATGCTGATTACTTGCCTTGTCTAGTTTGTGGTGTATACGTACTTCCAGTAATCTGAGCACTATGTCACTATCCGGTACATCAATGTATTCATCCGAAATGCAATCTATGGAATGAGGACTCGGACCGTCGCAAAGGATACCTTCAGTTGGAAAGTTGAAGAAAAGGAAAAAGGTTGCATAAGTATAGCCCATAAATAAATAATGGACAGTCACAAGTTGGTACATGGTAAATTCCTACAACAACAGATGAACGAAAGAGAAAAGAAGAGAAAAGCAAGCCATGGATCATGACATCGATGAGCAGAATGAGAGATGGTACAAGATGGCGAAACTGCACACACGACTAAGATAAGAAAATCACAGACCGATACCGCCATGTCGGACACGCATGTGGTCATAGATGCCCTGACCCCTTGGAAACGTCGCCAAGCACTCCCAGCAGATATGCGTCTGACACCGCGTACACGTCATGTGGTTGCACCCCTCGCTGCGTTCGATCGGCGCCTGACATCCCGGACAACTCTTGACATCGTGGTTCGTCGTCCACTCTTTGAATAACTTGTCGTCCGCGACGTCCCGCTCCTCGCACGTCATCCCATCGTGGTATTCTATTTGACACGACGGGCAGATCCGTACGAGGCACGATGGGCATTGCAAGACGGCGTTCGGCGGCGCAGAGCGGTAAACCTGCGTGCAGTCGGGCGTGGGACAATGGTGGAACTCGTCCGGACGGCCATGGACATACACCCAAAACGCAGCTTCGATGACCGCGTTGAAATCGGCCGCGGAGAGGAACTTGCGCGAGAGGCCCAGCGGAATCCGTTCAGAGCAGCTGGCGTCGGCCCCAAGACACCGCAAGGGGAACATCTTGTTCTCCACCGCCGAGGTGAGGTACCCGGTGAGACAGCTACGACACCATTGATGACCACAGGCGAGTGGCACCGGTACAACCGGCTCACCGAAGCACACGGGGCAAATAGCACCCGAGGTGCTGACGTTATCGCCCTGTTTGCTCTGCGCATCCTGGACGGCCTGGCACGCAGTCCGGAACGAAATATCGTTACCTCGCACGACGAGGGCGCGTTCGCCAAAGTCGAGGATGCAGTTCTCGGCGCCAAGGAGCTCCTGCAGCGTAGACAGCTCGGCACTACAAAAGATACCCAACAGCTTTCCAGATAGCGGAATCTTCCAGAATTGTTGCGCCTTGAGCTCCATAATCTTGCGGACGATCTCTTGGCGGGCACGGTGTCTCATCACAATAGGCCCCCATAACGATATCACTCGCCTGTCGTTCTGCACTTGAATCTCGACCCCAGGATACTGGGCCTGCATCTCGGCGATATACGCGATACCAGCCTTGGCGACGAGAAAGTCATCCCAGAGCAGTTTCTTGTCAAGCGTAACCTTCTCGCCGTGTAACAGCTGCTCAAACTCGAACTTGAGGGTGCTCATTAGCTCAGGTCGTTCGCTAGACAGCCGAATGTGCACCGGATGCCCCTCGGGATTTTCTTTGATTCGCTCCCTGATGGAGACACCGGGTCCGTATCGGTGCTGCCAAGACCAACGGAGCCACCCAATGTCCTCGCGCATTTTTTTGTAGCTCTCCGCGTTTAGCACATGCGACAGGCTGACGACGTGGCGACAAGAGAGTATAGTGTGCCCGATCGCCTTGGGCCGTCGACGATCCATGTCGTCCTGCGCAGCACGCGCTTCGGCAGGGGATGTGAAGCGAACCCAAGCCTTGACCAGGCCATCCTTGTAGGGAGGAGGGAGGATATCAAACCCGGTGACCGTCCCGTACTCCTCTAGTCTTGAGCGGATGGACCTGACCGCCTTGTCAAGCGACTCGTAGTTTGGACGCCCCATCATCACCGACTTGGAGTTGGCAAACTTGCGAAGGCCCTCCTCGGTCATGCTCGCAGGAAGCTGTTTGAAAATGACATTGTATGCGCCGACGCAGGGAAGTCCCTCGTAAAGCTGGGCCGACACCTCCAGGTACTCCACTGGGAAACCGTTTAGCGTATCGAGGGCAACTTTGGCTTCTCTGAGCGTATCGTAGCCGACATAGCCAACTCGGAACGGACATTCCCAAACGACGTGAACATCCATGTCTCTGAGAACTGTGGCCCCGCGTGTCGAGTTGTTGATGGCCAGTTTGGCAGTGATGGGCTTTTTGGGAAATTCGATGCCATTAAGGCTCATGACGGCTTTCATCGCATCCGCCGGAGTAGCGAATTGAACCTTGGCCGCCACCGGCTTTCCCGAGGATGACTCAGGGAGATGAACGTTGTCTACCTTGTACGGCGCGAGCAGCTCGTTCAACGCCGCAGAGGTAACGGAGCTAGCGATATCTCCTAGATGCACCCACCGACTCTCGAAGCCGGTCGTCACATCTCGTACCTCGAAGCCCTGATCGAACCGCACTTTGATGTGGTCGGCGATGGTAGTGGCGTAAAGCAGTTCGGGCTTCGGCGGTGGCTCGACATTTCCGCTTGGTAGGTCTTGCCTACGGGGCATCGTATTGTTCTTTTGGTCAGCTATGGGAACGGACGTTTTGACAATGCCCGGCGGACGCGTTGGCAGCTGAAGTGACTCCGTCGGCTGTGGCGCCGCACCAGTAGGCTAACGAGATTGTTCAAGATATGATTCACTCGTTTCAGATATTTCTCACCTGACCAGGACGCGGGGGGTGTTGGAACTTGCATGGATTGTAGAGACAGGAGCCCCTCATCCAATCCCGGCAGATCCCGGGCGGATAGATATGGTTGGGTTGTGAAACCTTGTTCGAAACATTCGAAACATTGGAGTCGACAGACTGTCATCCATTGCCTGTCAGAACCACGCGTGATTGTTGAGCCACGAACTCACGGTGAATGTCGTGTCACTGCTGAACTGGACGGAGGAGGCACCTGACAGGTCTTCTGACAGGGAACTGGATGTGGTTGCGGGCGAACGAGGTGCCGGTGGTACATCTTGAGTGTCTTTCTTGGGAGAGGGTAGCTTGACAACGCCCTGGGTAGGTCCTGGCGGAGGTGGGGAAAACACGCGACTCGTAGCGGGGCCATTGAAGCGCTCGAAATTAGTGTCATTTTCTATCCGGGTTACACGGCGCTCCCTGTTGAAGGGTCTCTATACAAGACATGAGCGATGGACGACATAATGAATGATGACCTACGCCTGAACCACGACCACGGTTGTAGTGTCTCGTTCCGCGACCCCTCTGCGCCAGCCTCTCTAGTCCGGGTGGGGTCGGTGAGCTCACATTGAGTTTTTCAGGTGGGTTAGCCATGGCGCTCATGTTCGTCGGCGTGCGCGAGATGACTGGTGTCTGTACAGGAGCGACGGTACGCTGTGTCGGGGTCGAGGATATAATCTGCGTGACGTCAGCCTGTGTCACAGCCATCGCAATCCAAGCCGTACATTATCTGATTCTGGTCTACATCGACCCGGTTGAGGTGGTGTACATACAGGTTGGAGCATATCGTGCTTTGGCGGAATAGGAGTACGGATGGGTGGGGCGCAAGGTAAGTCGGCGCTTTTCATAAGATGGGCCGGTACGACCGCGCAAGGGACGGGGCATCCCTGGAGCGCTGCAAAGACATGCTGTCGCAGCTGTGTGTTGAGGAATTCGTTCCCGGTACAAGATGGAGTCACGGTTGGGCGGGAGTCGCTAGCGGCATATGATACTCAATGGGGCGATGCCATCCAGTCAAGACGACTCACGCAGACGGTGGATAAAAGCGACCCTGCGGCTTGTTTTGAAACCGGGGCGGGTTGTACGTGCTGTCTGGAGGGATGCTGTCCCTGGGATGCGTCTGGAGCCGATGAGCATGCGTGGGCCACAAGAACGCTCGTGCGACATACCTGTGCGAACCGGGGCTTGTCATTTCCAAGCTGGCGGGGAACATTGTAGGGTCGTTGTAGATCGCCATGAGGGTCAAGGTGTCGTTGCTGTTTTGCGGGTGGTGCGAGGGCAGCGTCGGGAAGAATGCCTTTTTTGATTGTTGATGTTGATTGGATCCGTTCGCTCGGAATCTCCTCGTCGAGACCTTCGAGGGCACTGAACGGGTTAACATTTCTCGGAAATGCGCAAGTCATCGATGCGCTGTGAAAAAAAACGAGTATGCGAATGGACGACGTTCGAATCTGCCTCGAGAGAAGGCTCTGCCCACATACACACGTAAACAAGCACACCTGACCCCATTTCGTGCATCCCATCCAAATGGACATTACAATCGCGAATCTACACGAGCTCAAATCCACGCGACGATACGACACCCTACATCCATTCGTAGTGGGTCCAGGGTTACCTCAAAACGGAAGGTGGAGCAGTATCAAGGTCACTTGGCGTCCTCGCTTGGCCGGCACAGTCGATCAGGTATTCGGGAGTATCGCGGGCGCAAAGATCCCTGGGCCAGTCTGGTTCTAGGTCTCACGGGTGGCCTGATGTCCATGTCGCAAGTAGCCTCTCCTTGGGCCTCGCGGTCGTACGGCGGTGTTCGTGGAGCAAGACGTAGCCATTCCCTGGTCTGGACGAGTATGAAACCACTCTACGCAAGAAATCAGGTGGACCACATCCGCGAGCTGTATCACAGCGTTACCACAAACAGTGACGCAATGAAACGCGTCCCATGCCAGATAGTACACACAATACGAAATGTGAATTGGAGCAAGAGGGGATTGATGGCGGTGTCTATCCCTATTCGCAGAAGTGCAAGAGAAGTACAACAAGACTGAAACACACCAACCAGGGAAGATCTGCAGCAACGAGACGAGTACGGCCTTGAGTAACTCCGATCCGGGACTTCGGCCAAGATTTTCCTTGAGTGCGGACGCCGTCTGATTGATCGACGTAATCTCGTCGTGTGTCGTCTGAGTAAGCAGGTGAACGGTATCTACGAGGCGGGCCATCGAAGTCATGGTGTCGTCCTGGATTGCGTGCGCCGTTTGCGCTTGCACAAGCGACGCTTCGAACCATTTCGACGAGCCCTCCATGACTTGCACGAGCTGCGCTAGAGACTGGAAGGAAACGTCACCTCATCGCCAACATTGGGGAAACACGATCTGACGTTTTGCATCGCGACGAGGCCTGTCTCCACCAGGCCCAGCTGATGTTCTACGTGCGCCTGGACATCGTCAAGTCACCGAGTCACCATCCAAAGTAATCACACACTGCCGCATCCATGTTTCGAAGGCTCTCCTCTCGAATCAATCCAAACGCTGTGCTTAGCTCAAACGTGATGGACGATTGGATGGCGGGGAGAAGCCCGAGGAGATTATCGGAGTGCTAGATAAGGTGATGTGAGTGGCCTGCCTACCGTAAAAGATCCTGAACACGGACGTCGCGCTGCACGTTTTCGAGCATGCTGTGGAACTGCAGATGGATCAGCTCTGTATCGCAGACATCGATAAGAACGCAAAAACGTTGCTACTTTTGTCATCACTTCTCCAAGATTTACGCGGTCTCGCTCTTCGATCTTCTGGAACGTGTTCTGCACCTCCGCGAGAAGCTGAAACGAATCAATATCCAGACGAATACACAACTATCTGTGTACCGATTGGGAAGTGTCAAGGACGGCCATGGCCAATATGTCTGAGGTATCTTTGACCGCATCGGATGCCAAGCGCAATGCCTCTACCATATCACGCATGTCCTGTCCAAGATCTGTCAAGCTCTCGTCACTGTATGAAGGCGACGATCAACCCGCACCTCTGCCGTTTTCTTCCACACCTGATGTGTCGTCTTGGAGCTCTTCTCCCGCTCCGTCAAAAACCGAACGAAGATCGCCTTCTCTTCCGTGATGTTCCTATAAATATCCTTCGCGGTATCTGCCTATCCGTCAGCGGTGATGTGTAATGACGGGGTTACAAGGCCGGTACCGATGTCAATCCACCTTCGGAATGTAAAGCACAGCTGGGCTGGTGACGACCATCAGACGAACCACGGCGCTGAGCGGGCGCAATGTTTCAACGTACGCATTTCACGGAGGTAGCCGGAATAGCTCGACCAGAATTGTGCACTGCGAGAGAGAGCACTACCGAGCGTCAGTGCACGCTCCGACCACCAAGGATGTTCGCGTACTCGACGCAGCGCGCTTGTCCCTGCTGGGATGGCACCTTATCCTTATCGCTCGCGCCGGCATACGCCGCGCATTCCATCGGTGGTAAATAGTGTCGTGCGGTCGCGAGTTCACACAGGGTCATGCCGATCGCAGCTAAAGTCGAGTATATGCGCGGTCAGGCGGACGAATCCGAGCAAAATGGATACGAATACCATGGATACGGTCTTGTTCGTCCATGCGCGATTCCTCACAACGGGCTCTCACTGAGGCTATGACATCCTGGAAGCAATCCGGTTTCCGTCGGTATGCTTGGAGCGCATCTTGGGGAAAAGAAGAGAATAAGATACGTGATCGGAGCGGTGTTTTCCAAGTGTATGTACCATTATTCGTGAAGAGGGCATCTCTCCCCGCCTGCGATAGATCGGCTCCGGGTCCCCGTTTAGCTACGACTCGCGCGATAATGAAATCAATGTCACCATCAAAGATGTCTGGAAGGACGTCTGGTGCCGTGCGTGGTTCGGGGTCCTGCGGCGTTTGGTGGGTGGTCCAGGACCATGCCGAGCAACGGCTGGCATGGTTGGCAACGAACAAGAGGAACATGGATCGCATCATCCCGTCTGTCAAGATGCTTGTATGCTGGTCGAAGCGGTCAGAATGCAAGGTGGGAGCTAAAGTTTGGGTCGAGGAAGTTCCGAACGACGCGCGACGCGACTTCTCTACGAGAATACCCTTAAAAGTCTAACCAACTCGATGGACGAAGCACAGAATCAATGATTGGCTACATTCCTCAGACGACCGATAACGGGGAGATTGGTCGGCAAATAATCAATATCATGGCGCACGTAGATCGTCTTCGTGGCAGCGGCGGATATCGAGGGCTGTCATCCTGGACTTGCACAAAAACCACATCGTACGATCATTGACAGCGGTGACCGTGACGAATGTCGAAAAGAGAACAAGGGACGAAAAAATTTCTCTCCCCGTGTCGTGTCGTTTCAAGTGTGTACTGAACTCGACCGTTGACGTGATGAGCTTGGCCCGAAATATACGGTGTAGTTGGCTAATTACGGGTTTATTCCAACTGACACCGGGACCGGCGGGTATGGAGCAGTCCTCTAGGAGAATTGTGCCGAACGTCTAGGTCAGGGCACGCTGAGCTTCTGGTCAAACAGTCGTCCGATGTACACGCATTGGCAGTGTCGTGCACCTGGGATACGCTCTGGAGCTGGTATGCCATGTTGCCAAGTCGTACACCGCCCACTCGTTCGGCGATTTCTTGAAAGACCAGAACGAGGACGACGACGCCTTGAACACATGGCCGGGTCTGTTCATAGCATGACGTTCGGCTCCGGGACTTCAAAGTCGAACTCTTATTTAGTGCTGCTGATGCGCTGGAGCTCGGACCTCAGATCATCAATTGAGCTCTAGCCTATGATCGATCTTACCACTTCCCCGGGAACGTCGAGTCGCTCGCGATGGCTTCGTCCCGCCGTGCTGATTCCCAAAGAATACCTCTCCGCTCGAGCCTTTCATTTTAACAAGAAGCGTATCTCGTTACCCGGTTACCTCACCCTGCTCGTATGTTGTAAACCCGCCGTAACGATTCCGACAATCCCGAGGCCTCCAGCTCCCCCCAGCTCCGACACCTTCGGAGCGCATTGAACCGACCGCTCGGTGGACTGGGGTGACCCTGTCCCTCTTGCGTTTTTTACACGACCACACGCGTTTCAGAAATTTACGAACGGCGGCGTCCACGTGTCAATTGCTTCCGGATAATGACAGGATGATGATGACGATCGAGTCGCTAGGAACCAGTTGGGGTACTCGATAGCGCGTCGTGGTCATGAGGACCCATCGTGATCAGCAGCATCCATGGCCTGCGTGAAAGTTTCGCGGGTATGACGCAACTTCATTCGGTGACGGCTCTCCGCCTTCCACCGCCCACGGGACGTCGCGTGGTCCAGCGTCGGTTGGACGTTTGAAACAGGGCAACAGTACCAACGATGGCGCGAGTCCGGCCAACGTGACCAGCGCTTAGAGTGATTGACTTTGGCACCGACTCTGAGAGATCGGTCAACAACATTTGGGCCATGGAAACGCATCAAATTCGTTTCCCTCCCAAAACATGGCGGAGACGGTCGGATCAATCAACTTTACCGACGGGCGATGTGTAGTCATCGTATGGATTAGATACACCCCTTGTCTAATGGTAACGAGCATTGATGTAATGGTAGGTATTACGAGGTGGAATAGTGGAATGCGAGCGGTAATACACTGGGAGGGGGGCAGAGGAAGGGATGGATAGATCATTAAAAAGTCGCTGTCCGTGAAAGATACGTAAATCGTTCTGGGCGTTGCTATAGCTAGGTCAGACCGTAAAGCGTTCGAATCAAAGAAGAGGAGAAGAAGAATAACAAGAGAAACGAGATCTAGCGGCGATCTTCGTTGCGCGCTTTTCGGACGCTGAGCGCGCCGGCGGCCAATTTCTGTTCCCAAACTAGGTGTCCTTCGCCCTCGAGCCACTCCCCCGTGATGGACTCTCTTTCAAAGTCCCCATCCCGGTAGCCGTAGCGCTGCTGCAGCAAACGGAGGAGTGGATTTCTCAACGCAGGGTCCATGCGGACGTTCTCGCCTGGGTGATAGCTGCCCACACCATGGCGGGACAGACTTTCTTCAAAGAGCGCTTCTTCGTACGTGCAGCCACAGTTGAGACAGCCCGGCGGCGCCATGCGCGGCGGATATGCGCGGCGTTCGCGTCTCGAATCGTGCCACGAGCAGAGCGCATTCCCTGCGCGGTTGAGAGAACAAAAAAGGCGTATGCGGGCGTCTGTGCGCGCCTTCCAGGACATGTGAATGGACGGGGGGCTAGGCGTGTTATGGGCAGGGAGCGCGCCAAGGGGAGAGTTTTTTGAGTGGCTCAACGGGGATCCGGTTGGGCTGCCGTGGGCGAGTTCGCTCTCAAGCTCCTTGATGCGGAGACGGCTGTGGTCGTTGACGAGCTCAAGCTCGCGGACCTTCCTGCGGAGGATCTTGATCTCCTCCTCCATGCAGTCTTGTGCAGTCGGGGATGGGGTGGAGTGGCTCACGTAGGGGCGTGGACTGGGTTGGATGAGGGGATGGGGGTACGCGAGATCGGCATGTGCAGATGTCTGGCGTTGGTGCATCTGGGATGCACGATAGGGATGGTAAGAGTGATGAGGTGTAGGATTTCTGAGCTGTGGGGGAAAGTCGAGCTCGCTCACTGCGCCTGAGAGGCTTGAAGTGGCGGTCATGGCAGAGACATAGGCAGAGGGGATGGCATAAGGGGAAGGCATGGGGTCCATTTGTCCGGGACGGAGATGCATCTTGACGACAATTTGTACGGAGTATAACTCCCCATCAGAGTCTGCGATGAACTCGTCAAATGAGCACAGCCTGAAGTTAGCCGAGGCACGAGGCAACATAAGATCCACGTCACACGTGTATCCGTTTCGGGAGCAGCTGGCTACTGCCAGGGGTCGTCAGAGACCCCGGGGGGGACCGTCGCAAAGAAGATCCCATCGCGCCCAATGCATAAATCTATAGATAGACGGCAGAAACAGGAACTCGGGGTTGAAGCCTGCCTCGAGGACGCGTGCAGCATGAAACATGCGTATCCAATCAGAATGATCTCTCTCTCGCAACCACCTCCCCGACACCGCGGAGAAATGGAGATACGTATTTCCTCACAGATATTTGTCATCCTTCTTCTTCAGACTTGGTGTTCAATCGGACATCTCGCCAAGGCTTTCCTTTGACGAGCGTGCTGTTCCACGGGTCACCACTCGTTCGGGCGCACACGGAGCACTCACCTGACTCGGTCTGGTATCTCAATTTCACCCGTCTGAGCGTCTATCGTGATGTGTCGAGTGATCTCGACCGCTGGTCGGTGAGCACATCTGACCACACATATGAGCTCGTAGATCCAAGAGATGAGCATCGACTGACACTTGGAAGATGCGCGAGAATGGGAAGCAGTGGGTACGCGTTTCCCCACCCGGGCCTTTCTCAGGCTCGCACGTGTACTGGACTGAGATACCTTGAGGACGCGTGGGGTGACCTTTCGCAGATACATACCTATCTCGAGTAACTGACATGGTGATCTTTGTTGGTTTTGGGTTGACATCGGTCTGCCCGGTCGCACACTGGACTTTGTGTTCTCAAGAACGCGGTCTTGATTTCCCACGACAAGACACGTGGGATGAGAGATAAAAGTGGCGTCGACGCAAGTCGGTTTTTTCAGTTTCTGCTGTCTTTCTTCCCTCACAATCTCACCCAGAACACGCACAACATGGTCTACAAAGTCGCAGGTATGCAGCGGGACTCGTTCGCGACCGGGCGAGTTGATATCTGATGCGCGATTTATAGACATCTCTCTCGCCGCCTTTGGCCGCAAGGAACTCGAGATCGCAGAGGTGGGTCTCCATCTTTGTCGGTGATGGTGGTTGTTGACACGACTCGTAGCATGAAATGCCAGGACTCATGTACATGCGGTCCAAGGTAGCCCATCGCGCGTACCGTGCCGTTCTATGGTGCTCATGAAACATATAGTATGGCGCGTCCAAGCCATTGACTGGTGCTCGCATCGCAGGATGCCTTCACATGTATGGTCGATTTTCTAATGTCTTTGTTCGTTCTAAACGCCTTGATTTAGGACGATCCAAACGGCCGTCTTGATCGAGACTTTGACTGCTTTGGGTGCCGAGGTTACGTGGTCGTCTTGCGTGCGTTTGATCACCGTATCATGACCGTCCGCTTCTGACTTGTTGTTTAGAACATCTTTTCTACTCAGGATCATGCCGCTGCAGCGTGAGTTTGATCCAATTTGTCGATTTCTGTAGCATATACCCAGGTATCTCTAGCATCGCTGCGACCGGTGTTCCCGTGTATGCATGGAAAGGCGAGACGGAGGAAGAGTACCTCTGGTGCATCGAACAGACACTTGCAGCTTTCCCTGGCGGAAAGAGCCTGAACATGATCTTGGACGATGGTGGTGATCTTACCACCCTTGTTCATGAGAAATATCCCCAGTACTTGAAGGGCAAGTATCGCAATCGGATGGAAATCGGTCGTTTTGACACGTTATCCAGATATTCGAGGTCTCTCTGAGGAGACGACTACTGGCGTCCACCATCTTTACAAGGCTTTCCGTGAGGGTAAGCTTAAGGTGCCTGCCATCAACGTCAATGATTCTGTCACCAAGTCCAAGTTCGACAACTACTATGGATGCCGCGAATCGCTCGTCGACGGTATCAAGCGTGCTACTGATGTCATGCTTGCTGGCAAGGTCGCCGTCGTTGCTGGCTTTGGTGATGTCGGCAAGGGCGTAGGTCTTTTTCGATGTTGGTCGCCGATTGTCAGTTCTGATTGATCGTTTCAGTGTGCCGAGTCTCTTCGTTCTTATGGTGCCCGCGTGTTGATCACGGAAATTGACCCCATCAATGCCCTGCAGGCTGCCATGGCCGGTTACGAAGTTACCACCATGGAGGACGCGGCGCCTCGCTCCAACGTTTTTGTAACCACTACCGGTAACCGTGACATCATCACCTCGAAGCACTTTTTGGTGATGCCCGAGGATGCCATCGTCTGCAAGTTCGTGTTCCCACGCTGTTCGCATCGGCAAGGTTGCTAAACCAGTGTAGCATTGGACACTTTGATATCGAAATTGACGTTGCATGGCTCAAGGCGAACGCCAAGGATGCGGTAAACGTCAAGCCTCAGGTCGACCGCTACACGACGCCTTCTGGTCGCCATGTCATCTTGCTTGCCGAGGGCCGTCTTGTCAACTTGGGGTAAGTCACTGGCGGAATGAAGAGGTGGTCCGTGCTCACAGGTTACCTGACAGCTGTGCTACTGGACACCCGTCGTTTGTGATGTCATGCTCGTTTGCGAACCAAGTCCTTGCTCAGATCGCCTTGTGGACCAACCCTGGCAAGTTTGAGGTTGGTGTGCACATGCTGCCAAAGGAACTCGACGAGGAGGTTGCACGTGCACACCTCGAGCAGCTGAACGTCAAGTTGACCACGCTCACAACGGAGCAGTCCAAGTATCTCGACATTCCTGTCCAGGGTCCATACAAGGCCACACACTACAGGTAAGAGGACGGTCGAATCGTTGACGGTTGCTTACCGGACGACGAAAAGGTATTAAACGTGTCGTATTGCATGATGGCCTCAACGTGCCCCCGCTGATGTGAGAGGAACGGGACCTTCAACGTCCTCTAGGGTTTGGATGTAATGTATTGAAGAGTCTTTCACGCGCTTTGGGAGGCAGACGAAAAAAGGCTGGTTAGAGGGTCACGCCCGGGATTGGTCCACGGGCGTCGTGACGTGCTGCAGCTACGGGCCTCAACGTGCCCATCGATGTCGATGTACGTTGATATGGTATTAATATCAAGGATTCAGAGCCTAGTTGTTGGATTGCAATTAGATCGGGGTAGATCTACGAGAGTGGTGATTATGTAATATTATAGCGAGGCAAGGAGTGAACGCGGAGTGGCGACACGGTGACTGACGCTGTTCCCGAATGGTCTCGTCCGCGCGCAATCCGAACGAGTCCTACGCTCAGCGTGTAAAAAAGGCGAGCACGTCCTCGTCCAACCAACAACAATCCACGACCAATGCATTACCACCACCACCACCACCGACGACGACGACGTCAGCACTACCACCATTACCACCGCCACCAACATCCTCCACCCTAAAACCTCCACGGGTCAACGTCTGGGCGGAACGTATCAGGGAACAACAGGCGCACGCACCAAACCAGCAGATGCCTCGCCAGCGCTCGTCCCCCTCGCCCAAACCAACCCGTGATGAGACGATCCAGCCCCGATCGCCCGCTCCGGATCTTTCTGTAAAGCTCGCCATCCTCGATCAGCAGGACGAGCACGATCCATTCGTCGTTCGTATCCCTCCCCATCTCTCTCGTAGGTCCTCATCTAGCACCAATCCCGTACCCGCAACCGACCCTACCGCGTGGCCGCACCTCCCCGCACCCGATCCACCTGGCAACGCCTCCTCTACCAACCAAGACTCCCCCTTCTTCTCCGCTCTCCCCTCAAGGCAGGGTATGTGTTTGCCCTTGTTTACCCTATGACACACCCTCACTATCCGCCATTAGATAGCGCCACCTCTTTTCGGCACCACGCCTACGCCTCGTCTCTGCCCCGCGTGCAGAACGCATTCTCGCACCACTCCCACTCCGCGTCCCAGTCTGGGACCGAGAGCAGATCTGGAAGCTCCGCCTCGAGTCCAAGACTGCAGATCCGTGCACGCACGTTGCCTCAGGACGATCCTCTTCCACTCGATCTCAGATTAGACCATCCCCACCGCAGATCTAAACGTGCCAGTCCTGCACTGCCCGACGCCCCCAACCACATACCAAGCCCTTGCCAGATCGATTCTGTTCTGCAACCCACAGATCCTTCTTACTATCGACGACCACCCGTGCCACCATTGCAGGACATGTCCCCGCGTTATACACACAACTTTGTTCCCCCGTACGCACAGTTTCCACCCCCGCACGGCCCGGGTCATGCCTCACCTCCCTATATTCCACCTTCCGGCCAGGGTACTCCGCCTTATCCCCACTACCCGCCCTACCCTGCCTACATGTATGGACATCCTTCATTATTCTGGGGCGATGTGCCACCACACTCGCACACTCATTTTCAAAATCAACCTCCCGTCCCGTCCAACCACATTAACGCTTCCGAGCATGCTGTCCCACACAAAATAGAATTCGGTTCCGTATCACCTGCTATTACGACAGAACCTGGTTCCTCGAGGCACTCGGCGCAGGGTCAGAATGGCTGGCAGCCCAAGCCCTCTAGAAGCGTCGTGTTTGGCACCATCGATGTTCCAGACCCTCAGGACGACGTGAGCGCTCCGCCACCCAGCGAGGAACAGCGCACAGAGGCCGCGATCGAGAGCGCAACGGAGCAATTTGCGACGTTCTCCATTGGGGTGGGCCCCGACGAGCCTGGCCCGTCGCGATTGGCGAGTCGCAAGTCGTCGGTCCGCTCGCTACCGAAAACGATCTCTGGTACGAATGATCCGCCCAAGGATGCCAGCGTGCCGGCGTCGTCGAAAGAGGTAAACGGGATCAAGAAACTGGTCAAGTGGGAGTTTGGAACGACATGTGGCGAGGACCTTGACGAGCCGCGACCGTCATCGCCGCCCTCGCCGACCCCGTTGCCCCCGCCGAACCATCAAGACGAGTCCGGTACGGATGACGTCGAAGATCGACCTGATCTGCCCAGCGTTCCGTCTTCCCACAACGTATCGCGGGTGGATGGTCCGGTGGACGAGTCCGACGCGGGGTCGCCTGTGAGCGATGTGTGGGTGGTGAAAAATTATGGGTACGGATTCGGCGATCACGGCGGATCCGGGAACGCACCTGACGTCGTACGGTGGGAGATGCGTGGACGCGAACAGGAGCGGACGCGAGAGTATCAGCGACACTGGGACCCCCCACGACAGTCTAGCTGGAGGAACGAGAACGACGTCGAAGAGGGTCGAGAAGGATGGGAGTCGCAGGCGAGGCATGTGCGACCGAGGCGGGGTTCGTTTCCCGGTTATGGAGGGCACGAGCGGGGCGGGTTTGCTGGGAGGCGGGGGAGACCGTTTGGACGCTTTCATGGTCGCGCGAGGGGCTTTTTCCATCATCAGCGACCTGGGTCGTACTCGTATCCGCCACCGCCACCTCCCCCTCCATTACCGCCATTCGAGGTGCTTCCGCCTGGGATGGATATGGTCAATGGCTACGGCCCTTATCCACCACCAGAACTCGGCTCGTATGAGGCTGTCCCACCCGTTTCGCAGCCGCGTGTGCCGCTTCCATCTGCAGCGTATCCGGTAGATGCGACGCAAAACTCCCTGTTGGCACAGCTGGAGTACTATCTGAGCCCGCAAAACATGGCGCAAGACTTTTATCTCCGACAACGGGTGAGTCCTTACCACCCCGCTCGACGATCCTGTTTTGGTGCGTGCTTTTGACGTCTTTCGTGTCGCGTTGCAGATGGACAATGAGGGCTGGATCCCGATCTCGTTATTGGCGTCGTTTAACCGGGTGCGACAACTCCATACGGATGTGGATATCGTGAAGGATGCGCTAAGCCAGTCGGGGACGGTCGAGGTGAGTGGGGAGTGGGTGAGGATGGGGGGTAGACAGTGGGAGATGTTTGTGTTGCCGAATGCGCCGCCGAGTGTGGTAACGGGCGGCGATCGCGATCCAGGCCAGAGTCCCGGAACGGTTCCCTATCCCGATGACGATGCGTACGCGGAGCTCGGAGAGGTGGAGGGTGAGCATGGGGAGATGGAGGGGGACTGCGATGGCGAGGATTGTGAGGGTGACGACGAGGACGACGATATCGAGTTTGTGATCGGGGAAGAGGCAGAGGGATCGTGGATGCCCGTGCCAGAACGCAAGCAGTGATCACCGGCACGCCGCATCGTCGCCGTCGCCTGCCGTTCGCCTTGACTGACAGCCCAGGTTTTCTTCATGCCGATTTTATTTTCAGGTCGGAAACGCATTCAACTCGCATTGACCAAGATTCACGTGCAAAACCAACCACATGTTTTTTCTTTCAAGTTCGTGTATATACCCTCGTTCATCTGTCGTTTTCCATGCCTAGTGCTTGTCTTGATCTCTGTTGGTCTTGCTCTCCATCTTCCACCTTCTATCTCCATCTCCATCGCCACCGTTTGCTGTCGCTCACTCGTACACTCGTATACATGCATGTGTAGCTTTCTTTTATGACTGTCTTTCTTTTCCTATTCGTTCTTGGGTTCTTATTGCTATCAGCCATGTTTTTGTGCATGTGTTCCCTTTTTTTTTGTTACTTCAAGATGAATAATAATGTGGCATTACTCAAGGGTAGCGTGATGCCTAGTTCGAGCTGCTGGGCAAGAGTTGCCCTTGGACCCTTATCTGGGTGGTGACGAGTTCAGATACTTGGAAATTCTCAGCGTGTACCAACTCATGTCTGAGTAGCAAACTCGCAAGGAAGTCATCTTGTGATAACAAAGATTCCCTAGAAATGACGCAGTGATGCTATACAAATCCGGCCGAATGAATAGGATTGCTCTAGTTTCCGAGGAATAAAAATAAGCCAGCTAGAATGAGGGGTTGATCGTGAATGTCGTAGCAGGTCGTCAGTCGTAAAAAGTTGGCGTGTCGGCGAATAGACATGGATCTAAGGTGGGAAATAAATGGTGAGCATTACCAGGATGTGAAAGCGACGAACCGTCATGAACTTGCGTTATCTAGGTTGGATAACCGGAGGGTCAGCGTTTCGCTCTGCCCACGCGGTCTGCCGTTCATGTCTAATGGGGGTCTGGAGGCTCGTCTTGACCCCAACGACGAGTCATCTTGTGAGCGTGAAAAAAAGTCGTCTTCGGCTTCGTACGGGGAAGTCCCCGAGTTTATCTACGGACCGCAGCATCCGAAATCAGTATACACACGTACACGTATCGTCGAGACGAGACGAGCAGACGTACCCATTGCTTCAGCACGTCTGCTACCCGCGTGGCTTCCTCGGGGCTGAACGTCACGTCCGTCCCTTTTTCAGCGTGTAATCTCATCAACTCGCTCATCGATCTCCCTTGTTTGCCTCCGCTGCGACTTCGTCCCGGGGTTTCTTCTACACCATCGCTGGGAAATGCTACCGAATTCCGGGGCGTCGACGTTGTACGTCCGTTGATGGTGGGAGGGATGATCTCGCCTTCTGAGCGATCCCAGTCGTCCGAGGATAGCGAGAGAGTGGATAGCGTGAGGTTCTCCTTGAAGGATGTGGCAGTCATAGCGGGAGCGGTGGGAGAGCCGATGGCGTACGGACGAGGACGCGTGAAGCAGGAGCGGGGAGAGGTTTCGTTTGGGACGACGAAATTCAATTCCCGCTCGTTGATCGATCTCGCGGGAAAAAATGCACACGCTCGCGAACGCAGGATTATGACGAGACGTTTATCCCGATCAACCACCGGATCACTTGCATCAAAACGTGTACGGTCATTTACGATACCTAAAAGGCTGGAACTAGTTGCAGTATTCGCGGCTTATGCACTACGGAACAACGCGTGAAATTGTCCGGTATGTAGTAGGGACACCGTAGGTTGGTAATTAAAATGGGTAAAAAAATGTCCATCAACCAAGTATATATGAAGCAACAGAAAAAACTGAACGTCCCCGGACCGGTCCAACGTATGCGTAAATGGTATAAGAGAGAATCCTCCCACTCACACGAGGTAGGACAACGCTCCAACGAAGGAAACGAAAAGGATTCCCACATGGAGTGTACTCGCAGCGAGCGCTCCACCGGTTGATCCAGAGCTCGTACCGGTCGAGCTACTACCTGACGCGGTCTGAGTACCCGAAGCGGAGACGCCGCTGCTGGATGGAGGTGCTGCAGAAGCGAGGGACTGCACAATCGACCAAGAAGCAGCCGCGTTCGTGGACGTATTACCCTCCTGGTAAGGAAGGAAAGAGACAGTACCGTTGCTAGACAACTGAACGAGGGAATTGGTGCTGGCAAAATAGGTAGCCTTGGAGTCTTTGATCGTTGGGCCCGTGAGCTGTTGGGTGCTGTTGGTCTGGGGTCATGTGCTTGAGCAAGACAACCCCACGGCTTTTAATAGACACTCTACCTCGACATTGACAACGTAGACTGCAGACGAATCCTGAGGGATGAAGGCAAACTCTTGTTGGACCTAGAACAAAATTTTGGTGAATGCAGCGGGCACACCCAGCGTGTAACACATACGAGCCCGCTTTGCTGGAAGAACGACGTTGCCTGGCCATACGTAGCAGGGAACGAACCACCGCTAGGGAGCGGATACGCCTGGGATTGCGGCTGGAAGTACGAGACTAGCACCGGCCCAGGAATGAGTTAGGATGTTGGGATATCGATTTCGATACTTACAGTGGATGACGAAAATGTCTGCAGATCCGGCAGAGACACCAGGAACGTCAAGGAAGTGGACGTGGTTCTGTGCTATAGCCATCACTGGCTGGTAGCTAGATGGGTACGGGGATTGTTCATCCTCGACCCATTTGACGGGCGTACTGTTGGCTGCCTTGAGCAGACCCATATCCAACGAGAACAGGTTTCCCTTGGAGAGCGCATCTGACACCACCTGTCGTTAGTTTCGAACGAGGACTGGAGAGGAGAGGACGCGCACAAAACACGTTGGTGTCGTGGTCCAGAATGGCGCCAAAAGAAGTGGTGTCAAAGCTGCCGACCGTGACGCTCTGGGTAGTCCACGATTTCGCAGCAGTGTCGTAAATGTAGATGGATGACGGGTTTTTGGAATCACCGTTAAGGACGTAGATGGCATTGGTGTACTGGGCGAGCGTTTAGAGAGGGGTGGTCTGAACGGCCGACGTGGGCGCACATACCTGCGAGAGGTAACACGTGGTGTTGGTGCCATCAAAAGACCTGAAAGATACGAGTCAGTTCTTGTTCGTGGTGAACAACGTCTGTGCCTACGGTCTGCCACTGGTAGTAATGTCCGTGGCTTTCCCACCTGCGGCGAAACGAATCAGACGGGGATAGGTTATACGACGAGCATACTTACTCCCGGTCCAAGTGTCTTGAGTGCCGGCAGACCAATCCTTGCCATCAAGACCGAAGGCGAGGAGGTTCCAGTTGGTGTCGAAGGCGACACACGGTGATCCTTTCACTGTCGCCGAGACAGAAAGAAGTAGTACTAAAAGAGTGACTGTGGTGGACGCGAACATCGTTTTCACTTGGAAAGTAGTCGAGGGAAAGGTCAAGAGCTTGTTGGTCAGCGTAACTATTACAGTTCGTTACGTACGGCGTGAAAGAGACACGGTCGCAGTTTCTACTAATAATTCGTAGTATGCGGGTTATTCGATACGCTGTACGACGGACAGTGGCTATTCGATGTTCGGCTTTAAATCTGATAACAGATCGTCGTAGATTTATTGACTCAGACTTACCCTTTAAGCATCCGCCTACTAGTAGACGCCTTCTCTCCACGTCTACCATGTCCACCTCAGCACTCTCTGCAACCCTCGCTTCCCTCTCCATCACACCGACCGCGTCCGTATCTCACCCGGACACAAATTCTCCGGCATCCTGGCGCGATACCCTCCTCGCGACCCCCTCCATTCCCGAATCGTTCGAGCTCATCAAAACTCTTATCTACAAGCCGAAAACCGCAAAAACCGCCACCCCAGTCCCCGTCGTCGTCATCGCGCGCGACGAGACAGAATTTACCGCTTCGACTCTTGCTCGGAAACTTAACCTCAAAGAGCTCCGCCTGGCATCGGAGGACATCCTTTCCGCGGTTTTCGCTGCCGACAAGAACAGCGGTGCGTATCTTAATCTATTCGGCATCGAGCGCGGTGACTTATACCATTGGTCCCTAGTGTCGCCACTGGGACTGACCAAGGCCACGTTTCCCAAGGTGGTTACCGTGATCGATGGATCCATCGCGTCATCATCGGCCACGTTCGCCATTCGCGCGTGTTCTTCCAGCGCGACGGTTTTTCTGTCCGGGAAAGACATCGTTGCCTTCTTGAAAAGCCTCGAGACCGAGGACGTCAAACTAGAAGAGGTCGACTTTGCCGCCCTCAAGGCCGACGGCTCGGTCCCGAAACCCGTCGTCAAAGAAAAGGAGAATGCGAAGATCGAGGGCGCCGTGCAGATCGCAATCGGTGTCAAGAAAGAAGCCGACTTTTCGGCTTGGTATCAAAGCGTGAGTGTCCCCTGATCGGGGGGCGATGATGCGTGCTGAACGTTCCACACAACAGGTGTTATTGAAAGCGGACATGTTGGAGTACTATAGCGTGAGTGGCTGCTATATTCTCAGGCCGTGGTCGTACAGTATCTGGGAAGAGATTCAAGGTGGGTCCCGGTCAGCTCTCGTTCCAGATGATACGAAATGTATTATTAGATTGGTTCAACAAAAAAATCAAGGCCATGGGCGTGCAAAACGCGTCATTCCCCATGTTTGTTTCCTCCAAGGTCCTGGAGCGGGAGAAGGATCACGTCGAGGGTTTCTCCCCGGAAGTCGCTTGGGTCACAAGAGCGTGAGTGCGCCCGTAAATTCATCCCATTTGATCAACGCGATTGATGGTGTACCAGCGGATCTTCCGATTTGGAGGAGCCTATCGCCATCCGTCCAACATCTGAGACTGTCATGTATCCTTGTGGGTTCGCCGCACGACCCTCACGTCTTACTCTGACATCGATTAGATTATGCCAAGTGGGTCAAGAGTCATAGGGATTTACCCTTGAAGCTCAACTTGTGGAACAACGTTGTGCGATGGGAGTTCAAACATCCCCGTGCGTGATGACAACCACTTTTGCATCTACCGTACACTCAATCACGTCCCATTCCAGAGCCATTCCTCCGAACCCGTGAATACCTCTGGCAGGAGGGTCATACCGCTCACCTTACCAAGGTGGAAGCCGATAAGGAAGTCCTGGAGATCCTTGAACTCTACCGGCGCGTCTACGAAGAACTACTTGCAGTGCCTATGATCAAGGGCGTGAAATCTGAAAAGGAAAAGTTCGCTGGCGCCCTTTATACGACTACCGTCGAGGGCTTCATTCCCGCGAGCGGTCGCGGTATCCAAGCCGGCACGTCGCATTGTCTCGGCCAAAATTTTTCGAAACCAGAGATGTTCAATATCGTGGTCGAGGATCCCAACGATCCCACTGGTCAAGGAAAAACTTACGCATGGCAAAACTCGTGGGGTCTATCTACGCGTACTATCGGTGTCATGGTAATGGTACACGGCGATAACCAGGGTTTGGTCCTCCCTCCTCGTGTCGCGTCGATCCAGGTTGTCATTGTTCCGTGTGGCATCACAGCCAAGACGAGCGACGAGGACAGGAACAAGATCAATGACGCGTGTGACGAACTCGCCAAATCCCTTGTCGAGGTCGGTGTTCGGGCAAGGGCCGATCTCAGGGAAGGATATACTCCAGGTTACAAGTTCAACGACTGGGAACAAAAGGTTTGGTGCTTGAACCCATCGTTTTAAGTCAAACACCCTCAGACGCGCGCTTTCTCATAGGGTGTGCCTCTGCGTCTCGAGATCGGGCCGAACGACCTTGCGAAAGCACAAACTCTATCGGTCCGCCGCGACACTGGTGCAAAAGCGCCGATCGCGCTCGCAGATCTGAAGACCACTGTCACTCAGCTCCTCGAGACCATCCACAACGACATGTACAAGCGTGCCCTGGACGACTACAACGCACACGTCAAGGAGGTCACGCGCTGGGAAGAATTTGTCCCGACGCTGGACAACAAGTGCATCGCTGTTATTCCCTGGTGTGAGCGCGAGGCGTGCGAGGATGATATCAAAGAACGAAGCGGTCGATCGTGAGTGTTTCGTGACTCGCCAACGTTAGGATTGGCCCTGCACCTTTTTTGGCGCTTGCTCTGGTACGTCGGAATGCTGATCCCTGGTCTCCCCTTTCTCTTCTAGCGCGGAACCTCAGGACGAGCGTGCGCCGTCCGCGGGGGCCAAGTCGCTTGCAATTCCGTTTGATCAAGCACGTTGGACTCCGATCGAGCATGGCAAGACCAAGTGCGTTGGGTGCGGTGAGGACGCGAAACGCTGGACCTTGTTTGGAAGATCATACTAGAGTAAGGTCAGGATGCGAAATCTAATTCGGTCGTTACGCATGTACAGGTCACCGTAATGATAGGTATTCCCCACCGTTTATTTTCATGTTACGACAGCGCGGCGCGGGAATACATCGATTGCCTTGGGAAGATGTTCGACAAGTCTACGATGCGACTAGTCGACAGGTCATCCTCACCAGTACTAGTCCGAGGCGTCGCGACACCCGTGGTGGCTGGGTGCACTCTGAATACGTTGGTCGGCATTTGTCAAAGGTGCGGTGCGGCGAGGTAGGACACCGAGCACGCGAGTGCAGACACGTCAGCGACAGGCCGGGAGAACCAACATGGCACCTACCAGGAAATGGGATGCGTCGTGGACACGAACGCACCATGACAATAAGCCCAGGACAAATCACAGAGAGCAAGCTGCATGGGAGAGAATGGGAGCACTATCAGAATTGGGATGGTCCAATATGCAACACCAACAGGAACAGCACAGAGGATGTAGGAAGCACTATTGGAGCTAGAGTGGGGATGACACTCAACACTGTAAACATATGGGATGAGGTGTGAGTATCTGCCTGCATGGTATAAAAAGGTACTGGTTGGAATGCCAATGGTTAGGAATGGTGATGATGGAATATGTGTTGGATCATTTGTTCCAACACTCCTTGATCTAACAAATGTAAGGTTGGTGTCATGCAGAACCATCCTACATCACATGCAAAAGTGTTACTTTCATGTGACAAGTAGAGAAACTCAAAATCAATTCAATACAGCAAGTAAATGAGAAAGTAGCTAATGCAAAGTATAAAGTGAATGTGGATACAGATTTCTTATTGAGCAGAATGTGAAACTAAAATGTGTACATCAGCAAACTAGCATCTCAGATACAGCACCCTAGTATAGTCTAGCTGGGATACACTCTGTCCTATTCTGGGATAGGCTGTCAAAGTCTGTCAACTTCTGCTTCTTGATTAGCTAAGCTCAGTGTTGTTGAGTATTTGTCATATGCTGGCCCTAGTCTGTCACATGCTGGCCCTAGTCTGTCACATGCTGGCTCTGATCTGTCACATGCTGGTCCCAGCTGTCAACTCTATATCAGTTAGCTGTCCAAGTCATTAGCAAAACAACCTTGTTACCAGTTGTAATAAGTGTAGCTATAAGTGTAGTACAGAAGTGTAGTAAAAGTG
>JBBPLR010000205.1:0-29991 GCA_038089915.1 Sutorius australiensis | reverse complement strand
TACCCAATTCTGTACAGCACTGTGTCCTCTGTGCCATGGCTCCACAGGGGGGGACCTTTGTGTGATGCTGTGACAACTGTAACACACCATGCAGCATCACACAGTACTGCACAGCTCTATTACAATTAGCTGATGCAGATTCAGATGTAGAATCAAACATTTCCTCTGACTCTTTGACAGATTCAGATTCATCTTACTCACCATCAGAGGGGCCTTCTGCAGAGCAGGAGTTTGCCAGGGACGTTACTCCTGGGCTTAATTCCTCCTTTATGTCAAAACCCCAAATCCCAGATCATGACATCTTTGTCCATAACATGCAGCCTACATGAGAGATCAATATGAAGATAAAAATCTCACTGCATCAGGACAACAAGACATGGCACACGGCAGAAGCACTCCTTGATAGCGGAGCCAATGCTGTGTTCATCAACATCACATGGGCAAAGAAGAATGGGATTCCCCTATTGCCACTCAAATGACCTATTCCTGTCTACAATGTGAATGGAACCAAGAACCCGGCTGGCTCTATCATGCATGCCACTGACATTATTATAGATTTCAAAGGACATTGGGAATGCCTCACTGTGGAAGCCATGGATCTCAGCAAGAATGACTTCATCTTAGGCTATTCATGGCTAAAGCACCACAATCCCGATATTGATTGGAGCACGGGCACAGTAAAGCTAACCCGCTGTCTGCAACACTGTCATGCCTTGCAAGACAAGGCCTGTTACAAGTCAATTTTAGCGCCATTCTGAAGCCCCTATATTCGGGTTAGACACCCCTAAGCAAGGGCTAGACGCTCTACAGAAGGCTTGATGCCTTACCAAAGTCTCTAGACTCCTAGTGCCACTTAGATGTGCAAGCACATTCCAGTCACTGAGCCTACTATCTTATCTCGAAGATAAGATCAAGCTTATCAGCAGGACTGATTATCTTATCAGTCACATGGTATTGATTATCATTGTTGACATTATTATAGAGTTCAGGATGCACATGGCATCACTGATCTTAGGGATCTGGAATCCCTCATGTCTACCATGAGGCCACTGCCTCACCATGCCTTGAAGGCATGTATGATCTTCCATCCTGCCACACCACATGTAGGCAGCAAGTATTTAATGTGATAGGGGCTGTCCCCCTTTCTTCTATGCACACATGCATTGCATGCATGTTCTTCTCTTCCATTCTTATTTATTAACTTCCATTCTACATAGCCTAGAAGGCTATGTCTATGCTTCCATTCCGAGGCTCTGCAACCTCATTGCAACCTCATGGACTACTCCTTTATTTAGTTGCACATCTATAGATTAGATTGCAACATATGTAAATAGATCTTTGATATATATACCCGAGGAGCTAGCTGGATAACTCCAGTCTAGTTCACTTTGGATTTCCTCACCATAAGCTGGTAGGAGGATACTTCCCCAGTCCCCACTAGTACTCAGGGCATAAGCAGCCCCCAAGTCCAGCCTAGGGTTGTGTACTTGTCTCAATCCCTGCCCAGCAAGCTCGGGCATCTCAGCCAGCAGTCTACTGACCTAGGGGTTTGGGTTGTTTCAAGGCCCTCTTCCTCTGAATTATCAAAAAGGAAGAACAAGATATTCAGTACCAGGTGTATGAAACCATCCGTGCACTAGAAGAAAATAAGCCAAAGGCGGATGAACCAAAGGAAACTGCTGAAGGGCTAGTCCCAAAGCAGTATCATGAATTCATTGATGTATTTCACAAGAAGGAATCGGAACAGATCCCACTTCGTAAACCATGGGATCACGCTATTGACCTAAAGGACACATACAAACTCAAGAAGGGTAGATTGATTCCCCTTTCACCCATGAAACGCGAAGAAGTTTCTGCATTCATAGACAACCAATTATGAAAGGGCTACATCCAACCCTCTAAATCAGAACAGACCTCCCCAGTATTCTTTGTCCCAAAGAAGGATGGAAAGAAACGGATGGTCCAAGACTATTGATATCTCAATGAACATATGGTGAAAAACAATTACCCACTGCTGTTGATCTCCCAGCTTGTAGATTGACTAAAGGGAGCTAAGCTATTTATGAAGATGGACCTTCGATGGGGATACAACAATGTCCACATCAAAGAAGGAGACAAATGGAAGGCCGCCTTCATATGTCACTGAGGCACATTTGAACCCATTGTCATGTACTTCGGCCTATGCAATTCACCAGCCATGTTCCAAACAATGGTGAATGGTATCTTTGCCAACATGGAAAACATTGTTGTTGTTTACATTGATGACATTATGATATTCACTAAAACGGACGACCAAGCCGAATATGACAAGATCATGCTGGAGGTCTTGTGTCACCTAAAAGAAAATGACTTATTCATCAAACCAAAGAAATGCTCCTTCTCGGTAAAAGAAGTAGAATTCCTTGGAATGACTGGGACAAGATGGCATCAAGATGGACATGGACAAAGTGAACACCATCCTCGATTGGCCAACGCCCACCACTATCAAGCACATTCGTTCATTCCTAGGCTTAGCCAATTTCTATTGGAGATTCATCAAAGATTACTTCCAAATGGCAAGACCCTTGAACAACCTCCTAAAGGGAGATGCCAAGTTTAGTTGGGGAGAATCCCAACAACGAGCATTTGACATGCTCAAACACACCTTCACCACTGCACCGGTTCTCGCATACTCAGACAACAATTGCAAATTCCAGGTAGAAATTGATGCTTCAGATTATGCCATGGGAGCAGTGCTCTCCATCCAGAAAGATGACAAATGGCACCCAGTTGCCTTTGCATCTCACTCCATGACACCCATGGAGTGGAACTATCCCATATGCAACAAGGAAATGCTAAGCATTGTCTGTGCATTGGAAATATGGCGCCACTACCTAGAAGGCACACAACAATTTGAGGTCTGGAATGATCATGCCAACCTCACCTGGTTCATGCAGGCACAGAACCTCAATCAACGACAAGCACGTTGGGCACAATATCTCATGCGCTTCAACCACCCCTTCTGTTACAAGCCTGGAGCTAGCAACACGAAGGCAGACACATTAAGCCATCACCCTGATCACACCCAAGGAGTTGAAGATGACAACAAGGGCATTACTCTCATAGACCCAGACAAATCCAGGCCATCCCCTCATGGGAGCATGTCCAGATTCAGGATGATGGGGATAACCTTCTCACACTCATTAGGGCTAAAACCACCCTGATGCATGAATCCACAGTTTGCGAAGTTTGCAAACAACATGCCTCCGCCCATATTGAAGATGGGCTTATCTATATCCACGATTGGATCTTTGTCTCAAATGACCCAGATCTACATCTCAAGGTTCTAGAGACCACCCATGATTTGCCTCCTGCAGGCCACCCAGGGTATGACAAAACCCTTGAACTTGTCAAATGTTTCTACATTTGGCCTCATCTCATCAAATACATCAAGGATTATGTCACTTGATGTGACAAATGTGTATGCACGAAGGGCTCTAACCATCCTCCCTATGGAGAACTACAACCCCTTCCTGTCTCCAAGGGACCCTGGCAGGACATTACCTGTGACTTCACCACTGACCTACCTGAGTCATCTGGATATGATTCCATCATGGTAGTTGTTGACCGCTTCTCCAAAGAATCATGTGAAACAACCCAAACCCCTAAGGCCAGTGGGCAGCTTGCTGGGATATCCGAGCTTGCTGGACAAGAGTTGAGACAAGTACATGCTTTTGGCTTGGAATGAATGGCTGCTTATGCCCTGAGTACTAGTGGGGACTGGGGAAGTATCCTCCTACCAGCTTCTGGTGAGGAAATCCAAAGTGAACTAGACTGGGGATTAACCCAGCTAGAACCCCTGGTATATATATCAAGGATCTATTTACATATGTTGCAATCTAATCTATAGATGTACAACTAAATAAGGGAGTAGTCCTTGAGGTTGCAATGAGGTTGCAGAGCCTCAGAATGGAAGTATAGACATAGCCTTCAAGGCTATGTAGAATGGAAGGTTAATAAATAAGAATGGAAGAGCAAACATGCATGCAATGCATGTATGCATGGAAGAGGGGGGAACAGCCCCTATCACATTAAATACCTGCTGCCTACATGTGGTGTGGCAGAATGGAAGATCATACATGCCTTCAAGGCATGGTGAGGCAGTGGCCTCATGGGTGACTTGAGGGATTCCAGATCCCTAAGATCAGATGAGATCTGATCTAGATCAGTGATGCTATGTGCATCCTGAACTCTATAATCATGTCAATAATGGTAATCAATACCATGTGACTGATAAGCTTGATCTTATCTTTGAGATAAGATAGTTGACTTAGTGACTGGAATGTGCTTGCACATCTAAGTGGCACTAGAGGTCTAGGGACTTGAGTTAAGGCTTCAAGCCTTAGTAGAGCATCTAGCCCTTGCTTAGGGGTGTCTAACCTGAATATAGGAGCCTCAGAATGGCACTAAAATTGACCTGTAACAGGATGCTTCATCCCATGCACAAAGAACATCACTGTGCTAGACATGGCAAAACTCTTCCTCCATAATGTATGAAAACATCATGGACTCCCATGATCAATTGTATCAGATCACGGTCTGCAATTCACATCCACAGTCTTCCAAGAGGTCTGCATGCATCTCAGCATCTCTAGCAAGATGTCCACAGCCTACCACCCGCAAACGGATGGGCAAAGTGAATGTATGAATTGGGATCTCCAGCAATATCTCTGATTATACTGCAATGAGCAGCAAAATACTCGGTCCGCCTGGCTACCCATTGCCCAATTTTCATATAACTCCAAAATCTCTGCTTCTACCAAGAAGTCACCCTTCGAAGTCATGAAATCCTACACCCCACATATGGGCATTGAACCCTGGATCTCTAAGGTGCCAGCTGCCAATGACTTTGCACATGCCATGCACAATACCCTAGAGAAAACTTGCACTAACTAAGGATTGGCAGGGGTACAGGCAACCTGTGGGAGTCTGGGGTTGGGGTACCTCTCGGGTATGGGTGTGGGTGTCACACTATCACACATATGACCCTACCCATACCCGAGGATAGTTGAGTAAACAGAGTGCTGAAACAAGTCATATATAAAATGTAAAAAAAACAAGGTTTGGATTGACAGTAGATCCGAGATCACTACATAAACTGTGGAAACACAAAGCTTAAAAATTCCTAACCCTCATGAAACAACTGGGCAGGTGTGGGCGCCATATCAAACTTACTGAAAAAGCCAAGGCCGCTATCAACGAGCCATGCAAACAGACTAGAAAGTGGAAGAACAGTGAGACAGGTGCATCAGACATGCCTTGTACTGCCACAATGACCAAGAAAACAAAGGCTGGTTCGTCAGTGATGAATAGATTGGCTAGCTCAAATACTGAGCCACAAGAGCCTGATGAACCAGAAAGAAACACAAGCCCACCTGAACAATCCAGATCACCCAGTGTGGAGCTTATTTCCATGCCTGAGACTGCTGTAGAGAGCCATCACTCTCTATGTTCAAAAACCCCTATTTTCTAGTGTTCCAGGTATTCCAAAAATGTCCTATGTCCAGTTCCTTCTGTTCCGAAGTGATCCTATACCTTTCCAGACTTCAAATCACTTCATCTGAGCTGGAAATCACTTTATCCGCTCCAGATATCACTTATCCACTCTGGAAATCCTTCATTTCGATCCAGAATATGTCTATTTCATTTCGGATTTACCTTATCTTGTTTGTGCGTATGCATTTATACTTATCATTGACATCTGGAACACTTTCCGATGTGTTTAGGCACGTACCACATGTACCTGTCACTTCCTTGGTTACAGTCTTGGGTATACCCAGACTATAAATTCTGTACTGGTATTCCTAAAAGGAATCAAGCACTCCTCTGCCCACTTTCCTATCATCCTTAAGTCCCTTCGCATCAGCAGAGTCGTCCTCCGGACCTCATTCTTATCCGGAATATAATTTCCTCCTCCTAGTCCGGAAATTTGGTTTTCAGCTAGTCTCTTTGTCCTAATCGCCCGGACTACTTTCCAGCGCTGCAGGCAGTCTTAGCAAACCCTTTTCATCACCCAACCTTACTTTCAGAACCCCAGGGACGAACAAACTCGCCCTACCTTGCACCCACCTGACTTTTGTAACCCACACCGCTGCTGACGAACTAAGTAGGTGGTGACTAGCACTGCGAATATATCAGCTCACATGCTCATAGAGTGCCTGCAAAGGGAGTGGACTTCACCAATCTATGCTTTCTTCAAACCTGAACCAAAGGTTCTGATTGAAAACAGTAGACATCTTCATGTGTTCAAGTGCACCAAGCCTGGATGTAGCATCACTATTCACCGATTCTTGGATACAAAAGATGCACAGTCGACTGGGAACTTGCAAAAGCATGGTTGCAGTTGCTGGGGAAACGAGGTGCTGGAAGCTGCAGATGGTTCTAAGGATGCTATGGAAGCCTGCAAAAACTTGAAGAAGCTACACAATGGTACAATTACCTCAGCATTTCAGCATAAAGGAAAAGAAAAGGTGACATACAGCATACGCCCTCACACAAAGATCGAGATCTGGTGAGTAACACATTGTCATGTTGTGGAAATGAAAAGATGTTGATGCTTGTACTAGAGCTGAGTGCGTGCGCTGGGTAACAGAATGCCTGCGACCATTCAGTATAGTATGTGATCAACCTTTCTTGAGTATTGTGAAGACCGGAAGACCCGATTACTACATACCATCCTCTGAAACAGTCTCATGCAATGTCAAGCAAGTGTTTATGCACATGTGCAAATGGATAGCTAAAATGTTAAAGGCATGTATTAGTTACTACAACACAAGAAGTCATTAATCTACTCACTGGCAGGAATACAAAGGACAGTTGCACTTCACAACAGACACTTGGACTTCTCTGAACCACCGCACATTCATGGCATTTGCAGTGCACCTCAAAAATGATGGTACACCCCTAACATTCCTGTTAGACATGGTTGAGGTTGCAAAGGTGAGTAAAAGCACTCACACATCGGAATTGAAGCTAAGAAATAACATATAACTAGTCACATACAGGCAAAGAACTTGCCTGTGCATTCCACTGGGTAGTGGAGACATATGGGCTAATGGAGAAGGTGAGCACTAGTATGTGTCAGGAGAATTATTCTGACTTACCATGTACCCGAATTAGATGATGTCCATGACATGCAACAACACGAGCAACAATGACATGATGATACATCACCTCACCAAGCTCATACCAGCATTTGAGGGGGAATTGAACTGTACACAGTGCTTTCTCCATGTGGTAAACCTGGTCACAAAGACTGTAATGTGCATGTTTGATGTAAAGAAGAAGGAGGTTGACGAAATGCTGGCATGCAGCAACACAGCAGCAGGTTCTGATTGGTCAGATTTGGATGAGCTGCTGAAGCACAACAAGGAGGTCGAAGCTGCTATGCTGGGCAAAGATGATGATGACAATGAGGAGGGTTGGGTCGATGAGACCAACTATTTGATGACGGATGAATGCCGATTGCTGCACAAGCGTTTTGTACCCCTCAAGTTAGCTGTGGCAAAGGTATGCAAATCATCAGACTTACCTGGTGGCTCACTAATTTCTGCAGATCTGAAAGCTTGCCTACAAAGTGATCCATTCGATGACCATCCTCTTGCCTGCTTGGAAGCAAATCCTGACTGAGTTGAAGAAGACCATAACCTTGTTGCCACAAGATGTCACTACTTGGTGGAATTTGACTTTCGATATGCTTGAATATGCGCTCATGCATCACGCCACTATTGACATGATCACCCAGTGATGGGACTTGCGGAAGTACGAGCTGGGAGAGGAGGAGTGGCAAGTACTTGAGGAGTTGCGTGGCATATTGAAGGTGTGTGGAAAAACTCACAAGTACTAACATTACTAATCGAATGTACTACCAATAGGTTCTCAAAGATGCCACACTTTACTTTTCTTGCTCCACGCCCAACCATCCTACCATCATCCCTGCAATGGACCTTATCGACAAGGTCCTGACCATGAAAGCTCATGATGTGACTCTCATGCCTGCCATCTGCGCCACTTCCCGCCTTGCAAAGAAGACACTCAACTGCTATTACGATATAACGGATGAGTCAACTGTATACTGTATCGCAATGGGTATGTCCAGATACTACTAACCCCCTGTTTACTAACGATTTTCAGTACTACATCCTCATCACAAGTTACTGTACTTCAAGAGTGCACATTGGGAGGATCCATGGATCAAGACTGCTGAAGCACTCATGCATCAAGACTTCGAAAAGAAGTACCTTATGATGGGGACCATGGACACAACCATGGAGCCCAAAGCACCCTCAAAATCATCCGAAGTGATCAAACATTCAGTGGTACATATTATTAGTTGTTTGTTCACCCTTCTACCTAACATACTACACCGCAAGAATATATTCGACGATCTTGCTGCTTTTGCACCTCCGAAGCAAACTGACCTCAGTTCTGACATAGATCACTACCTCAAGGCAGATGTTGAGCATGTGACTGACACTTTGCAATGGTGGCATGAGTGCCGTGCTATCTATCCCCGCCTCTCACGCATGGCCTTGGACTACCTGACAATCCCTGGTAAGTTCTTGGGTTTTACTCCTTGTTGCCACTATGGGTCTTCAGGGCTTCATTCTGACATGTTTTCAGCCACTTCTGTTGATATTGAATATCTGTTCAGCCGCAGTCAACTTGTTCTCAGCCACATTTGCAATTGTCTCTCAGCCAAGTCAACACATGCACTTATTTGTGTCAGATTATGGAGCCAAGCTGGTTTAGTCAGAAGTGAGGATGTTCTCAAGACTGCCACACTCCCTGACCTTGTGGAAGGGGAGCTTGAGGAACTGGTAGAGGGTTGGGATGTCATTGCTTGTACTTAGTTACCCAACTTGTCATCTGTCTGATACGAACCCTGCGGGTCTACCCTTGTGGATACACTCACGGGTGCCATAACATGTGACCTGTGATGTCACAATACCCTTTATTGGTGGTACAGGTATTCAGCTGGGTGTGGGTGTGGGTGTGTTGTCAGATACCTGGACCCGGACCCCTTCCAATCCTTAGCACTAACCTTGAAAAGGCAAGGGAACACATGTGTATCCAAGCAAACAAACACCGCACACCAGCACCTATCTATAAGCCAGGTGACAAAGTATGGTTGGCAACAGAAAACCTCCATTTGATATGCCAATCTAAGAAACTGACTGAAAAATGGCTTGGCCCATACCCAGTTGAAGAAATGATTGGATCAAACACCATCAGGCTATGCCTTTCCTGATCTCTCAAGATCCACAACCTGGTAAACATCCCATGGGTTAAACCTTACCACGAACTGCTAGCTGGTCAACCACTCTCCCACCCCAGTCTGGTTCACATCACCGATGACCACAACAAAATCTATGAAGTTGACTTCATTGTTGACTCATGTCTCAGGCACAGGAAGCTTGAATACCTAGTCCACTGGAAGGGCTACAACGTTGAGGACCGCACATGGGAACCCAAGGAAAACCTTTCCAACTGCATTGATGCAATCCATGAGTTCCACATCCTCAACCCTCGCATTGTGTGCAACCTCATGATGATCTTCATACAAGATCTAAATCTATTTAACCCTTACCTCTGATTGCCTGGAGTTTGATCATTAGAGGGGGGATAGTGTTACAGGGGTATACTTTTTGCCCCTATTACATAAGTGTTTGCAATGCCCAATGACAACACACAAGTCACTATGTTCCCACTTGTATGGCTATTGACCTCTAAGCACCTGTCACTCCCTCAAGTGCTCAATGTGCTATGATTCTAAGTCCACATTCCCACACCCAGTGTTTGGTCATGTGTACATTTTTATAAAGTTCAAACCCAGACGAATAGAGTTCACCTCATGGTTTGCTTCTCTTCATTTCCATGCTATGCAAGGCTATGCCTGCTGCACACTTCATTTCCGCCTCACAGCCTCATGGCTGTTCACTTCCATTGTACACTGCCTCAAGGCTATGTACCTCCATTCTTCATAGCCTCATGGCTATGCACACTTCCACTTCCATTCCACACAGCCCCAGAGGCTATGTCTCATTAGTACATATATAGTAGTAGATCTAGATTAAGGACAAACATGTACATACACCTCAGAGTCTATATAAACCCAAGAGGCTTGCTGGTCAACCCCAGTCAAGTCCTCTTGGAGAGTTCCCCTCTTCTAAGATACAACTCGGTTCCACCTTTCTTAGTTGCTGAGCCTAGTGCAACCTAGTAGCCTTAGGGTTGTTTCATTCTTTGCTTCCTTCAACCAGCATCATTATGTCACAGTGGTTGCTATTAGGGTTGAAGTTGTCTTGGCTGTGGTCAAGATCATATGTGGTATAGTTGATGCGAAGGATGTTGTGCTGGTATATATGACCACCCTTGAAGAGTACATGATTGAAGTTGGGCTCTGACATGTTGTGGTTGTCAAGGTCCAGTTGTGGACAATCAGCACTAGACTCTGCAACATCCAGATGAATTGACCTGATGCAAGGATAAAGGTGGCACTTCAGCTTGGGGATAAAGTCCTATCACATCGTTTAGTCAGAGCCCAAACAGAAAATTATATATACACCTACCACGATAGCTGGATCCTCCAGATTTTGGCTGACAAAGTGATCAAGATCAATGGGTCTGTGTTGTAATTTCCCAATGTTGTAGTGTTCATCTGCATTGTTCAGAACAGGTTCCAATGGACTTGTGCCAGTTTTAGACTCGCGAATTCAACATATTCTTGTTTGCTGTCATTCAATCTGAGTCAATTGACAAATAAACTCCTTCCTGCTGGTGTGCATATACCTTCCTTTCTCAACCCTGTGCTCTTGTTCACCCTGGAACCAAGGTTAGAGCTTGGGTCAGCGCTCAGCTCTACAAAAGTACTCACTGGCTGTGTCGAGTACAAATCTGTTGTCCCAAACATCCTAATTGACGCCATGTAGTCACCTAATGCATGTAGCTTGTAAGTGTGAAGGTTGAAGGTCTTGGATCTATGTATCGAGATGGTGGTGATGGAGTTTGTGCCATTATGCTGGGATTGGGTGTGAGCCTCACGATGTTGGTGTACTTCTGTCTCATGCCTGAGTTCCCTGGTGGTAAATGCAGGACAGGTTTCTGCCTTGAAAGCGCGTATTGCATCTCCAAGTGATTTCATGACATCATCCATTATCTCAAGAGTTTCATCAGTGTGCATTTGCAGTTTTGCTAGGCTGTGCCAATAACAGAGGAGATGGAGCAGATTTAGCACAGTGGCATTGTGGGGTTCTGGCAGTAAGCCTTCAAACACAGGGAGAGCACACTGCGAAGCTCGAATCAGGCTGAGGCACTCAAATGGTCACTCAGATATTATGTACCTGTAGGAGGTCTTCAAAGTCGCAGGCTGCCAATCACTTCATTTCCGATACATTCATTGAGAAGTGTCTAATCATATCTCGGCCAAACATTGGGACCTGACAATATCTGTAAGTGGGCCATAAATTGGTCAGATGACAGAATTAGCAGTGGATTCGGAATGACTTTCCTATGATCCAGCTCGTGTAACTTGTTACCTTTTAAGCTATCAAGGATGCAGAGAAGATGTGTCAAGATTGCCTTCCAGACCCCCAATTCAAACTCATGTAGTAGGTCAACTACAAGCATGGTGAAAACATTGAACCCAAACATGTAAAGTTTCTCCGAAAAAGCATTCTGTATGAATTAGCACCAACACATAGTCCATCAGATCCACACTTACCAGAGTAGGTATGAGCAACTTGTCTCCGAGAAGCCTTTCAACAGGAAGGGAGTTGACAGCATAATTTCTCTTGTAGATTAGGCATCAGGCATCCAAGACCTTGCCCTGCAGATCATCATCAGCAACCTGAACCAATACTTGTCACTGATACATGTCCTGTTTGCAACCCATATCGGAAATAGAGGTCATGGAAGCTTTACATCGCAGACATGGACACACCCCAAGGTTTCATATGCATGTGATTAAGACCCTATTTGGACGAAGATAATGTCAGCAGATGATCTAGGTGAGTATAAAGAGTGGACACCCACTTTTCAGGATAATTGGCAGAGTATGTGAATATCTGCAGATAAAAGCGTCAAGTGATACCATCATAGCAATGTATGACAATCCCATGCTTATAGGCTGTGACAAACTCTTCATCGAGGAGAATCTTCCATTGTTCATGAAAGAGTTCTCATTGACGGTGCATGCGAAGTACATTGCTTGCAGCCTTATTGCCTAAATGATCTGTCAAGAAATCCTTGAATTCATCTGGTAACTAGATGAAGAATAAGATCACAGGCTAGTGGAGACAGTGAAGACCTACTGCTTGAAAATATGTGGCATGAGAACAGAGGTTGTTGGTAGGTTAAGACCTTCAGTGCTTTGACTCATTCTCAAAAAATACATAAAGTGGCCACAGCTTTGCATTGCCAAAGGCTGTTAGTTGTGTTGCGTCAGACCAGAACATGAGCACCACAATGACGTGGGGCAGGTTACAGCCAGGCTCTAAGGGTGCGTCTTGAAGTGCTTGATGTGCCTCAAGAAATGCAGGGGAAGTAAACAGGTCGCCATAAACTTTGAGGTCGTGATCCCAGTGAGGTGGGCACCATCGCAGTTCATACGGTTCGAAATGGAAAAGTGAGGCATGAACTGGATTCGTGATCTTTTCTCTGATTATTGATGAGGGAACAGTGGTAAAAACCATCAACCTTGTAGTCTATCACCCCTGCACTCCTCAACCATGAGTGAAATGGCACTGATATTGTGATGGAGAAGCAACTCCAGCCCTGGTCCTTGCCTAACCACTCTGGGACCTCGCTGTCAAATTGATTGTGTCCAAGTTGTGCATCAATGGCAGCCCATGCAGTCTGTGAGATGGTGGAAGAGAAAAAGGCGGAATCTCCAGTGATGTTGAGTAGTTGTTGGAAATCTTCCTTGGATTTCTGGGTTCCTCGGTTCCAATACCAATCTCTGAGCTGCATAGAACTCTTGTTGGGGTAAGGGTGATATGCATTCTCGGAAGGTTGAGGGTCAACACTTGGAGTACACATGTTCTTGATGGAATCCAGGTGTTCTGGGTCATGGATAGGGGGTGAATCAGTGTTGTATATGCAGAATAGACCAAATTTATTCATCTGAGTCTTGAATAATTCCTGTACTGAGGTGTATGAAACAACCCAAAAGACTAGCTAGGTTGCACTAGGGAACAGTGACTAAAAGAGGAGACTAGGAGTCGTATCTTAGGAATGTCTTGTGAGGAACACTCCAAGAGGACTTGACTGGGGATACCAGGCAAGACCCTTGGGTTTATATACAGTTCTACTGTATGTACATGTCGTGGTTGTATCTAATGATCTACTATATATAGACTAGGGTATAACCCAGGGCGCAGGGTGGCCGTAGGGTAGAGGGTTCGTGGAGTAGCCGTAAGGCTGTGGAGCGGAGATTAATAGATAAGGTGAAATGGAAGCCATGGTGTGTGACACACTATGGCTGGAATGGAAGAGAAGCGTGCACAGCATGGAAATGAATGAGAAGCAAACCATGAGGCAAACTGTGTTTGGCTGGGTTTGAACCTTATAATAATGTACACATGACCAAACCGTGTGGCATGGGAATGTGGACTTAGAATTGTAGCGCGTCGAGCGCTTAAGGTGGCGACGAGCGCTTAGAGGCCAGTAGCCTTGTGGAAGGGAACGTAGTGGCTTGAGCATGGTCTGCGAATGCTTATAGGGGCGAAAAGTATACCCCTGTAACACTATCCCCCCTTTAATGATCAAACTCCGGGTGATCAAAGGTAAGGATTGAAAAGCCATAGGTCTTGTGCAAAGACCATGGTAAGGTTGCGCACAGTGCTGGGGTTGAGGACATGGAACTTGTGGATTGCGTCCTGGCAATTGGAGAGGTTCTCCTTGGGTTCCCACGTATGGTCGTCAATGTCATATCCACGCCAGTGGATGAGGTATTCAAGCTTCCTGCGCTTGAGATGTGAGTTGACGATGTAGTCAACTTCGTAGATTTTGTCACGGTCATCTGTGATGTGAACCGGGCCGGGCTGGTTAATAGGTTGCCCGTCTAGGGTTTCGTGGTAAGGTTTAACCCTGGAGATGTTCACGGGGTTATGAATTTTGATAGATCGGGGAAGGCATAGTCGAATGGCGTTCGTTCCGATCATTTCTTCTATGGGGTATGGGCCAAGCCATTTTTCCGTAAGCTTCTTTGATTGGCGCATGAGACAGAGGTTTTCCATTGCGAGCCAGACTTTATCACCGGGCTTATAGATAGGAGCCGGGGTGCGGTGTTTGTTAGCTTGGGTACGCATGCGTTCCCTTGCCTTTTCTAGGTTAGCACGAGTTTCCTCTAGGGTATCGTGGATGACATTAGCGAAGTTCTCAGCCGCTGGGGCTTTGGAAGATCCTGGTTCAATGCCCATCCTAGGGGCGTAGGATTTCGTGACTTCGAAGGGTGACCTCCTGGAAGAAGCAGAGATTTTTGAATTATAGGAGAATTGAGCAATGGGTAGCCAGGCGGCCCAGGTGTTTTGCTGCTCATTGCAATATAATCGGAGGTACTGCTGGAGATCCCGATTCATACGTTCTGTCTGCCCGTCTGTTTGCGGGTGATATGCAGTGGACATCTTACTAGAGATGCCGAGATGTTCACAGACTTCTTGGAAGACGTGTGATGCGAACTGAGGTCCGCAGTCTGAAACGATGGTTTTAGGAAGGCCATGATGCTTCCAAACGTTGTGCAGGAAAAGTTTAGCCGTATCAGGGCTGAAATGTTTTTCGTACACAGGGTGAATGATGCTTCTTTAGAGAAGCGGTTGACGACTACCATAATCGAATGGAAGCCGGATGATTCAGGTAGATCCGTGGTGAAGTCAACAGTGATATCTTGCCATGGTCCCTCAGGGACCGGAAGGGGTTGCAGTTCTCCGTAGGGAGGCCGGTTGGAACCCTTCATTCATGCACATTGGTCACATCGAGTGACGTAGTCTTTAACGTATTTGGCTAGATGAGGCCAAATGTAGAAACCGTTTACCAGTTCGAGGGTCTTCTCGTAACCGGGGTGGCCAGCCGGTGGCAAGTCGTGTGAAGCTCGCAAGATGGCGAGATGAAGATCTGAGTCATTTGGGACGAAGATCCGGTCATGGATATAAATGAGCCTGTTCTGGATGCAGGCGGATTCGTGCTGTTCGCATACTTCGTGAACCGTGGATTCATGCAAAAGTGCCATCTTGGCATGAATGAGTGAAAGAAGTTCATCCCCATCATCCTGGATCTGGATATGGCCTTGTTCGGGCATAGCCTGGATACGTCCGGGGTCTATTAACGTAATACCCTTGTTGTCATCATTGACTCCGTGGGCATGGTCAGGGCGGCGGCTCAATGCGTCGGCCTTCGTGTTGGTAGCTCCAGGCTTGTAGCAAAACAGGTAGTTGAACCGGGTTAGGTACTGTGCCCAATGTGCTTGTTGTCGGTTCAAGTTCTGTGACTGCATGAAGTAGGAAAGATTGGCATGATTGTTCCATACTTCGAATTGGAATTTCGTGCCTTCTAGGTAGTGGCGCCACATTTCGAGCGATCGGATAATGCTCAGCATTCCCTTATCGCAGACTGGGTAGTTCCGCTCAGCGGGGGTCATGGAGTGTGATGCAAAGGCAACGGGGTGCCATTTGTCATCCTTGAGAATGGAGAGCACTGCTCCTGTGGCGTAATCTGATGCATCCGTCTCAAGGCGGAATTGGCAGTCGTTATCCGGATAGGCCAGAATTGGCGCTTCCGTAAAGGCTTTCTTTAGCATATCAAATGCCGTTTGTTGCAGTGCTTCCCATTTGAAAGCGGTGTCTCCTTTGAGAAGGTCGTTCAAGGGTTGTGCCATCTGGGAGTAATCTTTGATGAATCTCCTATAGAAGTTGGCAAGCCTGAGGAACGAGCGGACATGGCGTATGGTGGAGGGGATGGGCCATTTCAAAATGGCGTCTACTTTCTCTGTGTCCATCTTGATGCTGTTTACTCCCACGGTCATTCCGAGGAATTCTACCTCTTTGACTGAGAAGGAGCATTTCTCCAGCTTGACGAACAAGTCATTTTCTTGTAGGCGACAGAGGACTTCTAGTACAATTCGATAGTGTTCCTCCTGGTCGTCCGTCTTGGTGAATATCATTATGTCATCGATGTAAACAACGACAATGTTGTCCATATTGGCGAAGATCTCGTTGACCATAGTTTGGAACATGGCTGGCGAGCTACAAAGGCCGAAATACATAACAATGGGTTCGAAGGTGCCTTGGTGGCATACGAAGGCGGCCTTCCATTCATCACCTTCTTTGATGCGAACGTTATTGTACCCCCATCGGAGGTCCATCTTTGTAAAGAGTCTTGCTCCTTTTAGCTTATCTACGAGCTGTGCAATCAAGGGCAGCGGGTAGTTATTTTTAACCGTATGTTCGTTTAGGTAACAGTAGTCTTGGACCATCCGTTTCTTTCCATCCTTCTTTGGGATGAAGAAGACGGGGGAGGTCTGTTCCGATTTGGAGGTTGGATGTACCCTTTTCGTAATTGGTCATCCATGAAGGTGGATACTTCCTCTTGCTCCGTGGGGGATAGGGGAATCAATCTCCCTTTCTTTGGCTTGTACGTGTCCTTCAGGTCGATGGTGTGATCCCAGGGCTTCCTGAGCAGGATCCGTTCCGATTCCTTCTTATGAAACACGTCAAGGTATTCGTGATACTGCTTTGGGACTAGCCCTTCGGCAGTTTCCTTCAGATCGGGTTCTACTGCCTTTGACTTCTTTTCCTCTAGGGTGCGGATTGTTTCATAGACCTGATATTGGATATCTAACTCTTCCTTTTCGATGATGCGGAGGAAGAGGGCCTTGTCTTGCAAGGCGTGACAGTGTTGTGGGCAACGGTTTAATTTCACCATGCCAGTCGTCCAATCGATATCGGGGTTATGATGCTTCAGCCAGGAATAGCCTAGGATGAAATCATTCTTTCCTAGATCCATGGCTTCCATGGTGATGCGTTCCCGATGTCCTTTGAAATCTATAATAATATCGGCAGCGTGCGTAATGCTGCCAGCCGAGTTCTTCGTGCCGTCTACATTGTAAACGGGGATAGGTTGTTTCAATGGGGTAAGCGGGATCCTGTTCCATTCTGCCCATGAGATGTCGATGAACATGGCATTGGCTCTGCTGTCTAGGAGTGCTTCTGCCGTGGTCCATGTCTTGTCGTCCTTATGCGGTGAGATCTTTATCTTCATGTTGATTTCTCGTGTGGGCTGCATGTTTCGGACGAAAACGTCATGATCCGGGGTTTTTGGAGAGGTAAAGGAGGAATTAAGCCCAGGAGTAACATCCCTGGCAAGCTCCTGCTTTGCAGAAGGCCCCTCTGATGGCGAGTAAGAGAAATCTGAATCTGTTGAAGAGTCAGAGGAAATGTCCGATCCTACATCGGAGCTCGTGTCTACAGAGTCCGTTTTGAAAGTGTCCGTTGACAAAATACTATACCTGTTCAGGGGCGTAGCTGTTGGAGACCCGGAACTCCGCGGACTTAGGCTTTTCCCGATTTGAAATAGTCGGCAGCTTCCGCCTTGCTCATCTTGGCGATCTTTGCTCACCAGTCTGAGTCTTCCTTTCCTGGCGCCTTGTCTTGCACCTTCTTCAATAGTTTTCTGACTTTTCGGTCAAGTGCCTCCTGCATCTCGGGAGAGAGCAGGTCCTCTTCAGAGTCCGAATCCTTCTGCCCGGATCGGACCTTCCTTTCTGGGCCTTTGCCCTTGTTCTTTTTACAGGATGGTTTGTGATCGCCGCCCAACCATTTGCATTCAGGACAGGTAATCTTCGGGCTCTTACAGTCCTGGATTCTGTGTCCTGTCTTCTTGCAGTTGAAGCACTTCAGGGTGCTTCCCCCTTTCTTCTTGGTGGCGGAGACATCCATGGCATTGGGATCTTTCCATGTTTTAGCCGAGGCATCCTTCCATACTCGGGACTTTCCTGTGAGGAAGTCGATCAACTCTAGGTTGTTTCCGACTTCTTGTGCGTTCTCGATGAAGGCATCGAGATTGTCAGAGAACTTGTTCAGGAGACCCATGTCTCGAATTATCTCCTTTCAGAGAGCCTTGGTGCGGAGGAGGTGGATGGCGTGCTTGGGGTCCACCCCCGATCTGTCGTACTTTGTCTGCCAGGCAACGAGGAAGTCGTCTATCCTCATCCGGCCTTGTGTGAGATCTTCCAGCTTCTGGGTGTTCCAGATCTGCTGGTTTGACGTGCGGAAGAGGGATTTGATCTCCATCTCCATCGTGGCCCAGGAGTAGCCCTTGTTTGGGTCGTACAACCAGGCTAGGCGTATTTGTGCGAAGTTTCCCACCTTTTGTCCCTTGAGTCGGGAGAGGATGGCAGCGACCACGTGAGAAGAGGCGGGTGGGATGGTCTTGGCGTTTACTTGGAGCCATCCTTGCATCCTTGCCCACCATTCTTCAAACTTGGCGTAACTCCCGTCGTAGGACTGGGGGTCCGCAAATATCTCAACCTTAGATGAAGTGCCTGTCTGGGTAGCAGGCTGTGTAGCGGGGCCCTGTGCCTGCAGGGCAACGAGTTGGACATTTAGGGCCTTTATGTCGTCATTGGCGGTTTCTAACCGCTTGACGGCCCTGTTGGCCTTTGTGGTCTGTGTTCAGAGTTCGGTCTCCAATTGTGTAAGACGTGCTTCCACAGCGTTGTGGGCATTGATGGTCATGAGGAGGGCATCCTTTAGCGCCTCCGTCTTCTGCTGCCATGTGCAGCCGGGGTCGTTCAGAATGTCTACCCATCCTCGTTGCTGTCCAGACATGTTGGATTACGAAAGGTAGTTAAGAAGGTGGTAAAGAGCTTCTCCGGTGTGGCTAGAGTAAACCAGTATCTCTTCTACTAGATGTCCCCAATGGTAGTATCTTATGCCGGGGTACGGTACTTGAGTGGTTTCCTGAGCCGAGTACGGTCTCTCAGGTTGTATGGGCTCGTTCGCTGTGATGTACGAATCCGAGCTCGACGGCTTAGGTGGACTTGGTCTAGCCCCTCTCTCTTGGGCTGCCCAGCATTCTCTATCAGCTGAGCTGATTCTGCGCGTCTCTCTCCGAAGCGGGCGTCTCTCTCTAGACAGGCTTGGTAAAACTGACGCTGGTAATCCTCGACTTGTGGTTGGGGTACGTAGTGTCCCTCTGAACCAGTGCGGGAGGGCGGAGGGATGTCATTCAGATCTAAGGACTGGTGGCGTTCGCTGGGAATGGCCGATTCTTGATCGTAAAAGTTGGTAGCGTTGGGTAACAGTCTGACTAATCCGTCTAAGGACGCATCGAGCGCCTGCAAGAAACACCTTGTGGTGGTGTTGACGGAGTCTAGATCTGTGAATGGGCTTTCCACATGCCCTGTGTTATCTCCGACGTTGGAGATGCTGTGGCTGGGCCTTATGAATTCACCCTCGTTAGGGTCAAAGAGGACGTTGGTGGGGTAAGTGGACCTGTAAAGAGGATGTTGGTCTGCTGGGGGTTGTCGTGGGTAGTAAGGGAGTGGAGCGAGTGTTCGGTGGAAGCTGATGACCACTAGAGCTGCGAGGTTAGCCTAAGGTCACCTAGAGAGTCTTGTCACGTACTAGTGGCTTGTGCTAGATACGTGAAGCTAGTGCAAGGTAGTGAAGAAGAAGTCAAGTCCTAATGAAACAACCCAAAAGACTAGCTAGGTTGCACTAGGGAACAGCGACTAAAAGAGGAGACTAGGAGTCGTATCTTAGGAATGTCTTGTGAGGAACACTCCAAGAGGACTTGACTGGGGATACCAGGCAAGACCCTTGGGTTTATATACAGTTCTACTGTATGTACATGTCGTGGTTGTATCTAACGATCTACTATATATAGACTAGGGTATAACCCAGGGCGCAGGGTGGCTATAGGGTAGAGGGTTCGTGGAGTAGCCGTAAGGCTGTGGAGCGGAGATTAATAGATAAGGTGAAATGGAAGCCATGGTGTGTGACACGCTATGGCTGGAATGGAAGAGAAGCGTGCACAGCATGGAAATGAATGAGAAGCAAACCATGAGGCGAACTGTGTTTGGCTGGGTTTGAACCTTATAATAATGTACACATGACCAAACCATGTGGCATGAGAATGTGGACTTAGAATTGTAGCATGTCGAGCGCTTAAGGTGGCGACGAGCGCTTAGAGGCCAGTAGCCTTGTGGAAGGGAACGTAGTGGCTTGAGCGTGGTCTGCGAATGCTTATAGGGGCGAAAAGTATACCCCTGTAACAGTGTAGAGGGACAAGGTGGGTTGTTCAGCAGGGAGAGAAGAAAGGGTCTGGGACGAAGGCAATGAGAAACCTGTGACTATTGTCAGTTGCATGTTTAAGAGTGCCTCAAGAGGAGGCAGGGGTAGCAAACATTCTGAAAGTATGTCTGGAAATCGCAAATGCTGTCTATGATCAGACCTTTGTGACTTTTGCTGCAATGGAGGCGATCCGTCACGATCTATAGCTGGTTGTTGCACAGAGGTCACCTAGAGTCAGATAACTCATTCATTAGAACTGAACAACAAATACGAGGTGTTCCTCTTCACCTGGGTTAGATCATCTCCTAAGCATCGGGGCTCAGGGGTGCAAAAAGTGCTGGAAGTTGATAGTGATTGTCTATGAATGCAGCATTGCAACCTTTGCTGCAGGGAGGGTGATCCACCATGAGCTGTGAGTGGTTCTTGTGTGATGGCTGCCTAGAAAGAGGGGTATTCTGCTCATCAGAAATGAATAACGAGGATAAAATAATTCTTTCCTCACCTGAGGTGAGTCATCTAGAGAATGGTTGCCTTGGGGACCTGACATGCAAGATGTGCCAGAAAATGCATGCTGAGAATAGAAAATCAAACTTTGGCTGGTGTCGCTAGTTCAAGCTCTCTTGGTGCAGAAGACCTCTTTTGCCTTGGAAAGAGCACCAGAGAGTCGCTTCTTGCCTTTGCAACATCCCTTTTCATGGTGGGTGAAACCACTGATGTCACTGAAGGTGCAACTGCAAACACAGGTCCATGAGAATGCAGACTCTGCCATCAATAACTACTATAGTATATACAGAAAAATCAATCCCTGCCCATTTATGTGGTCATGTGCTGTGAACAGGAAGGTTAGACTTCCAGAGGCAATTCTGACCTCCATAGTCTACATTCACCTCTCCCTGGCTGTCAGTGCTAAACAAATGTGTGAACTGAGCATATTCACTATGGTAGTAGTTGGTGTGGGCTCATTCAACCCACATTTATGTAAAATGGCTATGGCAACCAGAGAGTACAACCTAGACAAGCTTCACATTTTGGGTACACATAAAAACAGAGACAGTGTAGCAACTCCAATCCAACAAGGACCAGGCTACCCAACAAAGATACTGACTTAGAGACAAGAGGTAGGATGGAGGAATCCCAAAGAGAACTTGACTGAGTTCTCTCGGTGATGTATTCAGGTTTATATATGTTTACAGTGTTTGTACATGTTTAGATAGTGGATGAGTAATTATGACTATGTCAGTGGGAATGCTGACTGAGGGGATGATGTATCATGGGTAAGGTATTACGGATATAGATATATGAAGACAGAGATTAAATACACGTGTTGTGGCGTGAGAGTATTAAATAAACGTGTTGTGGCGTGAGAGTCGTAACTAGGGTTAGGGTTTGAGTACCTGCGTGACCTAGAGTTCGTAACAGACAGATGATTCATCTACATTCAAATTACTAGATGAAGTTCAGAAGCTACTAGTCTCAGCTGAGAAAAGACTTATCAAATGGGTGGATTGTGATGCTCTATCTTCTGCTCCTTCTTGACAGACAGAAGTGTTGAAAGACACAGCCAGGGTGCTGACAGTAGACAGGGCCCTGCTGGTTCCAAGGGCAGAAGTATCTGAACCAAAGAGTAGTAACACTTACATTGCTAGAGTGGTGAGACTTTAGAGATGGTGGTGGTTCGAGTTAAAGAAGAATTGAAACTCCTATTCATTCTCAGATGTGGCTGAGAGAACTATATAGTGTACAACGATATTGCTTATCTAATACTACCTAATGTTACGACTACGGCCGGATAGGCCTTAGCCGTAGACCTTAAGACCCACTGGTAGGCTTGACAGAGACAAGGCGACCAGGACTGGATACCTGGTGAGATGTCTGGGCTAGATACCAGACAAAGACAAGGGATCCTGCTTGTACTCAGGGAGTGGCTATGCTAGGCACAGGCTGCATCAGCAAACCAGCCTTTGGCTCAGCCGAGCGGACAGTAACCTACCCGAGATACAGTCTGTCACAACCTATCCTATTCTGGGATATGGTGCCACAGACTGGCACTTCGACCTTTTTGTTCGCTGAACTAAGCAACAGACCCAGCATGGTCACATTCTCGGTCAATACTGTACAGTCTGTCCCATTCCTGCTGTGAGGAATATGATGTCATCTTCTCAACTGGGACCTCCAAGTTGCAGCTCGCAGGAAGTAGCAGCGACACAACTCTCAGCAAGTCGGATTGCATGCACATCAAGAGTACACTATGTACACATATGTAGCGCCAACTCAAACAAATGAACAACACTACATGAGATCAACATCAATAGGAGAATGGTTTAACAGTTGCTCTGGAATATCATATCAGCTTTCACGGATACTAGCATAAGTTTTCGAGAAGCTACCAGATGAAAGTGATGGATGATCTGTCTGCATCGCATACTCAAACGCCGCGGTCTGCCCACTTTTCCGAATCAAGAGACGAACATGCCCGATAAAATGATCCGCAATATGCAGATCGTCCTGTGCGCGTTCCAGTACCAACTGATTGTATTGAAGGACCAAAGTGTTGCGGTGAATGATCTGGCGGGCGAGAAGGATACGGCGGTCTGCTCGAGCAGACTCTAAGAGGAGATAGGCTTCTCTGGAGTTCCACGGGTGGGGAATAACATAGCATACATCATCAAGTTTCTAGAAAATCGGATCAAGGATGGTGAGGAGCTGAGATAGGAACTTACATCATTGTGCCATGGTGAACCATCGTCCTCATCCCCCCCATCCCGCTTGTCGAGAGGTCGGGAAGAAGATTCATTCAGAGTCTCACGTTTTTGATTGGGCAGGGAAGCCGGTGGGCTGATACTGGTGTCGTGCAGTATTTGTTGCTGACGTTGGGTTGAGTCCATGGGGACCTGAGGTATGTAGTTAATGGGGGAAATGGTATGGTGATCAAGCAACAAAAATGGCGATAAGTGAAATATTTCATCCAATGGAAGTTGGGCATTATCCAGACTTGGATGTGGAGGCGTGGCGCTCATTGTGGTAGTCGAGAGAGAACGTGTCAACTGTATTACATAGTACAAAACACCATGGGGAACACGTGCCTTTTGTGAAACAACCCTAAGAGTACTAGGTTGCACTAGGCTCAGCGACTAAGAAAGTATGGACTGAGTCGTATCTTAGAAGAGGGGAACTCTCCAAGAGGACTTGACTGGGGTTGACCAGCGAGTCTCTTGGGTCTTTATACAGTTCTACTGTATGTACATGTTATGATCGTATCTACCGATCTACTACTATATATAGACTAGGGTATAACCCAGGGCGCAGGGTGGCCGTAGGGTAGAGGGTTCGGGTCATAGCCGTAAGGCTGTGGGACGGAGATTAATAGATAAGGTGAAATGGAAGCCATGGCGTGCAACACGCTGTGGCTGGAATGGAAGAGAAGCGTGCACAGCACGGGAATGAAAGAGAAGCAAACCATGAGGCGAACTCTGTTCGTCTGGGTTTGAACTTTATAATAACGTACACAGAACCAAACAAGGGACTGTGGGAAAAGGGACTTAGAGGTTTGGACGCATCGAGCGTCTAGTGGGTGCTTAGAGGTCAATAGCCGTAAGGACAGGGACGTAGTGACTTGAGCGTAGCGATTGGTTGAATAAATAGGGGCAAAAAGTATACCCCGTAACATTTTGCGCTTCAAGTCATCAGATTCGCCTAAGCCCCCAGCTTCCATATCCCACTTGCGCCTGATGCCCAGAGCAAAGACAAATTGTGGAAGGCTAAAACACATTAGCTGTCCACGATGCGGAAAGAAGTTTTGTTCTGAGACTAGTGTTCTTCGACACATGAATCAACCGATGGGATGTTGCTACGGAACTATCTGGTCGCAGGATCATCAAGAAGATCATCCTGCCAGTGATGGTTCAGACTTCCAACGAAATGACAACGACAACTATTTCCCTTCATTTCCACCTTCGGACTTTGATAGCGCCAGCATCGACGATAAGCCGGGACACCACAGGATGGACCTAGACGACTCGAACGCTCAGACAAACTTCACGGAAGCTTATCTGGGTTGTAGCAACTTGTATACTGGTGGAGCTACATTCATGGACCTGTTCTGGCAAGACGAACACGCGGAGGAATGGTGGGTGAATCTATATTTCCCCTTTGCCTCAGCCGAAGAATGGCAATTTTCATCCTGGTGCGTGCGATCGGGCCTGAGCATGTCTGCCATCGACTCTTTGTTGTCACTCAGTATGGCAAGTCATCGATATTTCCACCTCGAACCGTGGCTGATTAACCTAAGATCGCCCGGCTTTCACTTTCATTTCGAACCGCAAAAGAACTTCGAGGACGAATAGAGAGTCTTCCACCAGGACCTCCCTGGTTATGCAAACAAATGAAATGTGACACTCCCACCAAGCAGCCTGTCCGACTATTCTATCGCCCCGTGCTCGACTGTGTACAATCTCTCTTGAGCCATCCACTTCTTGCTCCCCACATATCCTTCATCCCGCGGAGAGTATGGACATCAGCTGCCCGCATTTGTCGCATATACGAGGACTGGTTGAGTGGGGAACGCGCATGGGACATTCAGGTCTCTTACATTTTCTGAGAAGTATTGTCCATCGTACTCATGGAAGGTTCAATTCTAGGATGCGCTTCCAGAAGGCGCGACAGTGTTGGGCGTCGTGCTTTCCTTGGACAAGACAAACATCTCGATAATGAGTGGAAATTGCATGGCATACCCCCTCCTCATCAGCCTCACCAATATCGATCCTGCGATCCATTCCAAGATCTCACTTCACACGTATCTCCTTCTCACTCTCCTCCCCATCCCAAAGTTCATCCAGAAAGACACTCGCGTCCGGAGCCTTCTACACGACCGACTCATCCACCAAGCATTAAATGAGGTGGTGGAACCACTGAAGACGGCCGCACGCATTGGTGTAATGATGGACGACCCCGTCGGTAATCTACAATATTGTTATACTCCACTAGCCACCTACATCACGGATACCCCAGAGCTCTCTCTCGTTGCGTGCACAAACCCAAAAGCATCCCCATTCATGACAGCTACATCAAACAATTTTGGCGACCCAATTCTACATCCTCCACGCACGGGATCTCATACCCTCACCGCCATCTGCAATGCCCGTGAGAAGTGTTCCCCACAAGAATACAGGGCGTTTCTGAAGGTCGCCAAGTCCTTCTTCTTGAACGGCGTTGTGGAACCCTTTTGGGTGGACTGGCCGTTATTGTGTCCGTCGCGTTTTCTTCACACAGAGCCCCTGCACCACTTTCACCGATTCTCGTGGGATCATGATGTCAAATGGTGTGTTGAAGTTGTCACCCCTCTCGAGATCAATTTCAGGTTCTCCCTTCTCCAACCTACAGTTGGATATCGTGGATTCGAGGATGGCATTTCTAAGTTAAAACAGGTCACTGGGCGAGACCATCGCTCTATCCAGCGCTACATTGTAGGGGTTATTGCTGGTGCTGTCCCACACCGATTTCTCACTGTGATCCGTTCGCTGCTCGATTTTCGCTATCTTGCGCAGGCACCTGTTTTCTCTGATGAATCTCTTGGAAGGTTGATGGACGCCCTCCAGTCATTCCACAACCACAAAGATGCTATCATACAGGCTGGTGTGTGCGATGCTTGGGAGATACCCAAGCTAGAACTGCTGCAAAGTGTGGTTTCAGGTATCCGACACTCAGGACCTGTAATACAGTGGTCCGCCGATGCGACCGAGCATGCTCACGTTCAAGAGATCAAAGTACCTGCTTGGCTGAGCAACAATCAAAACTACTACGACCAAATTGCCCGCTACTTGGATTGCTCAGACAAGTGTTTCCGTTTTGACGCCAGCACATATTTTGAATCTTGTCACAAACAGACACCTCTTCCCAATGAAGATGACCTTGATTCTGACTGGGAGAACAATGATATCGAGTCAGACGCTCCTTCCCTTTCTGAACACATGAATGTATCTCGGTCCACTGTCAATTATTTCGCCGTTGCTGAAGCCCTCTCACATGGTTGCATTCTCAACGCCCTGAAACCATATCACACCTTCTCCTCCTCCTCCACTGCGTTACACATTGCAAACAAGCCATCACTTCATATGACTATTGATGAAGCTGCTATGCTTTTTGGAATCCCAGACCTCTGTCCTGCCATCTGGGAGTTTCTGCAATGTGTCCAGAATCGTACGAACCACGACGTTTCGGGCATCAGTACCCAAGACCTCAATTGTCCACTCCCGTTTGATTGCATTCAAGTATGGTATAAATTACATGTTCAGCAATTCCTCTATCATGCAGACAAAAGAGTAGATGCTCCCCAAACGCTGAGATCATTCCCTCCCTCTCCCGAGATCATTCCCTCCCTCTCCTGATCGCCCTCACGGACTCTATGATACTGCCGTCATCAGTTCTGGCCCTGATAGCGACTGGCTGTGGCGAGGTGTTGAAGGTAACGTATCAAGCCACTATCTTACGGTGTGCACATTATGATATTGGTCTTAGGCCACATCGTCGCCCAGCTCCGGCTTGTCTTCCATCCAATGAACACCGACTATCTTGCTGCTTATGCCCAGCGCTTCAACATTGTCCATCGACAGGGAAATCCAGGCAGCATCAACCCAGGGGCCGGGATGCATCTACTCAGACGGGTGACTACTTCACACAGAAGACGTGTTGGGGGTGTAGTTCCAGTATCACACATTCGATCGGCTGCACACTTGATCCCAAACTTTGGTAAGGAAGCACATTCTCGCTTGACCAGACAGAACAGCTATGAGGCATCGACTGAATTTTGGCTAAACAAGTACTGGTCAAAGGAGTTCTACCATGTGTTATGTCCTTCATAGTCATGTAGCTCCTTATATACATAATCGATCTTGATGCAATTCATTACTTGATAAGCATCAACCGCTTCGTACCACGACCACGACAACATCGCTGCTACTCCCAACTTTACCCTCCATCCTATACCAGTCCTACCGGAGATGCTGCAGAGGGTAATTACACCTGATATAGTCCAATGAACTTTTTCTTACAGGATTACTAAGCACGACATGCCACTCTCGGTATGTGCGGTGCATCAATCAAATATTCAATATTCAACAGGTCAGTGATGAGTTGCTGACTTGCTTATCGACAGCTTGCCACACCACCTCAGTTTCGCCGCAGGGCGGATGTATATTGTGAATCCATGGACTTGAGAATTGCAGAAGACACAGCCCCCGTGCATTGGACACTTGACCAGCACCGGACGATAGACTTTCTGGCCAAGCTTTTCCCAGACGACAAGTTATTCCCTCCCTCAAGTACCACTCACGGGTGCATCGGATCCATCATCACTCACATGGTCAACTTATGGCAGCGGGTAAGACGACCATTGGGCATACTGCCCTGATATGTCCAAACCAGATGGGCTGGAGGAGAAAGTTGCACAGTTCTTCAACGGTGTAATGCAGCATGTCCCAGATTCTTTTCTATGCACAAGGTAAGTAGTCTAAAGTTTGCTATGTTTCCATTTCGCAGTTGACTCTACAATAGACGATGGACTGGGAAGGCGGCTAACAATCCTGTGGGTGGTTTGAGCAGTGCCACTCGCAAACCTGACCTTCTCCTTTGCGAGGAGGGGGTGATCACGAAATGTGACGCAGCAAATGAGAAGTTCGACATGTGAACTGACATCTATGCCATGGGAGAAGTGAAGAAGAAGTACAGCAAAGACAATAAGAAGGACTCATATATCGAACTCGCTGAAAAAGCAGCCTTTCTGCTCGAGGCTCAGGATGGGCGGTGCGCAACACTTGGCATTCGACTCCTAGGTACACATATCATCCTTACGCTATTTGACCGCGGGGGCTCCATTTCCACTCACCCCCTTGACATCCATCAATTCCCTGGAGAATTTCTCCGAATTCTTCTTGGAATCACGTTCGCGGATGGAATTACGCTTGGTTTCGATTACACCATATCCCCTGCTCAGAATGGCCAGAAGAAGATTCAAATACTCATGCGAGGGAATGAATACAGCATTCTCGTCAACACGCTACTGTTTTTTTCTGGGTCATTACATAGCCGGGGTACAACCGTGTGGAAGGGAAAAGTCACTATTGACAAAGAAGAGGAGGATATCGTTGTGAAGGATTCTTGGGTAGATCTGCTACGACAGTACACCAAAGGCAAGATCTTGAGGATCCTGGAGAAGGCCAATGTGAAGTGTGTACTGAGGCTGGTCCACGAGCAACAGGTTCGGACTCAACATCCCATCACTCGGGACTTCCTCAACTATTCGACTCATATTATCCGTTCACTTGTCGACGGTTGCCCTCAATCCTTATACAGTCTGCATGTCTTGTCTCGTCTGGTTTCGAAACCAAGGGGCTATCCGATCTTTGACTTGACTTCACTTCCTGAGCTACTTGTCGGACTTATCGACTGTCTGTGTGGTACGTACATGTTGCTTTTCATAGTCCAGTGCTGACTACTTGCATCTTATAGCCCATTGTGACGCTCTCAAGGATGCAGGTGTACTACACCGCGATGTCAGCCTTTTCAATCTCCTCCTCGTTCTGGTGCATGGCGACCTTGGCACCGACTTTGTAAACTGAGTGCTTCAAGAGCCTGAAAGAGCTGAGATCCACATAAGGATCCAGAGCATCTCCCATCGTGGTCTTCTCGGTGATTGGGGCTATGCTGTCCCAGTCAACGTTTCCCCTTCTGATGAGCCTGCTCCAGGTGCCACTCCCATAATTCGTGTCGATGGTGAAAAGAAACCGCTATCTCGGACAGACTTGAAAGGCACTCATAGTATCATCATTCCCATGGCCGATGAACCCCTCCCGAGTGATTATAGTTTCTCGACGGATGCAAGCCCCCTTCAGCATACGGTACGTTATCAGTCTGGAGCCTGCATTCAACATCCCTGATATGCCCCAGGGAACGTGGGCATGGATGGCTGCAGAGCTTAGCTACATCGGACCCGGAAAGCCGGTGGTACATCAAAGTCACCATGACTTAGAATCATTTTTCTACATCTTGGTCGCCATCTGTCTCCTGTATGACAACCCTGGCAGGCTCAAACCGCCCAAAGTACTTGCACAATGTTTCGACCCTCTGTTTGCCGTTACGCACCCCAGCACCCTCAAGGTCACCACAATTCAATCCGATTTCGGCTGGACCGGGCTCATACTTCCACATGTCTCCCTGTACTTCCAACCCCTTGTTCCGCTGCTCGAGAAAATCCGGGAAGAGCTTATCTTGCCCATAAAATTTCAAGGAAACAAACTTCAGATGAATTGCCGGTTCACTCATGACGATTTCATCGATGCTATTGTTGTGGTGCTCTCCAAGCTCCCGAATAACTACTGGATAGCAAAGGAGTCGAATCGAACTGCCAATGTCGTGCCGCAAAATACGCTCACCTCAAGTACAACCTCAATCCTGCCCATTCCCTCCACTGCCCCCTCCATGGTCTTGCCCAGCCATCCCCTGCCACGTTTACCTCTGATTCGGATGTCAAATACATCCTCTACTGGTAGCTCCAAATGCCACCTCGAACCTGAGGACAATGCGAACTCTCCAACGAAGCGACGTTCTCAGGCTGGTGGGACCACCAGTGAGAGTGGTACATCTGGCTGGGATAGTTTTAAAAGTTGTGAGA
>JBBPLR010000204.1:0-30133 GCA_038089915.1 Sutorius australiensis | reverse complement strand
CCGTGACTGTTGGAAATACCTGATTGCCTCCGAGATACGGCCGTCTTGTTCGAGAACATCACATATCGACTGGCGAATAGCAAAACTCGGGAGATTAAACTGGTACAAAAAGGTAGTCCGAACCCGGGTTAAACCACTAGTTAGATCATACCTTGGCGGCGGCTGCAGCGAATGTTTCATCTAGTGAGCTATGGGTCAACGTTGTCCTTGCCCATTTGGCCAGGATGGTCTCCGGAGTTCCAGGGCTGAGTAACACCGCAGTAGAATAGGCCGTCATCGCTTCATCGTACCCCCCAGTGCTCAATGCCTCATCCCCAATTGTCTCCAGTGTTGATGTACATTTGCTCCCAAAAGCTGATGCGAAGTTCGACACATTATCCCAACGCGCTGATATGAAACTCACCAGTGAACCACTCTATTATAGACCTATTGGTCCTGACCTCCTCGCTCACAGATTTGGTAATCTCGAGAAAAGAAGCCGCCGCATCGATTGTGCGACCCTCGGCATAAAGGACTTCGCATCGAGCCTTCTGCTCGTGCGCTTCAAGTATCTGGACAAGGTTATCGATTCCGTGTTGAGAACCAACATGTTGACTGTGGCGTTGCTGTTCGGTAGGAGTGAGTTCACTGTCTAATGAATGGTTAGAGATATCCTTAGGGCGTGCGTGACGGCGGTAATGGACACTCACGAGGGGGATCAACGACCTCACCACGAGCTACGGCTACACCACTGGCACTCTCTACTGCCGTGACACATCTACGTGCGAAATCTGGTCACAAGGTTTCCTAGGTAAATTGCGAGTGATATCGATGAGTCGACGATGAGGACATACTTTCAAGCCAATCGCTCAGCTTTAAACTGGCCTTCATCTCCGCTCCATGCTCATTCAATAACGTTCGTAATGATCCTATTGCTTCACTAATCCTGGAGGCCCCATAAAGGGCCTCGCAGGTCTGTTGGCGGATCACAATTGTCAACAAGTTGAAGTCCCAGCCAAACATCTAGTAACATTCGTGAGGTTTGAAATACACCCATGGGAATAACCCACCAACGATATAGTCTCAAGTTCAGGGAATTTTTGGAAAGGCGCTAGAGCTCCTGCACTAGCAAATGATTTCAACGCTTTCTCGTAGTCTTGTTTGCTCAGGGCAGTCTTCCCGAGGAGAACCCGCATTTGCGCCTGTAGACGTTTGTTGGAGCATTCATGTGGCCTCGATGTTGGAATACGTACCTGAACCGTACGGCATATTATTTTATCGGTTTCCGCACAGGCTTCCACCAGGTCTGTCACGCGGCTCATAGCTTCATCGTGTCCTCCAGCCACGAGGATGATGATCGACTACATGTGGTCATGGAATCCATCAGGAACTAAGTTGAAAAACATGGATCTGTACGATACCTTGATTAACATAAGAAAACACTCGTTTTTGGGCTCGCGAAGCAGAAATACTCGATTAAATTCCTGCTTTGCGGAAGGTAGCTTTCCGAGACCAGCAAGCGCGATACTCAGGGCAATATGAGCCAATATAGTAGGTTGGACCCGTATCGACTTCATTGAATGGGTGTCAGAATAGACCCGGGGAATCGATGATATCCAGTTACCGCCCGTGCATCACGTTCAACCAAATCCCATTCTTTTACGCGAGACCTGACAATGGCAAGGCCGGCAAGTCTGTGGTGTTCAACTCCTCGCGTTTCTCGCGAAAGGTTCGCAATAGCGGATGGCAGCTTGTCCTGACGCCAAGCACTCAGCGACACATCATCGATGCAAATAAGCTGATCGTCGGACAACAGAACAAGTGCGGAACGGCGCTCAGCATCAAATAGGGCAGAGGTCGTTTCAACTCACCGGCTAAACGTGAGATCGGAGTGAATACTTTTCTTCAAGGCGAATAATCACAACATACCAACTATAGGATAGGCGTTTGAGGGAGATAAATTCGGAAGTGAGACAAATGGGAGGGGTCACTGAACTGAATTCCAAGGTGCCCACCTGTTCCTTGAAATTTTGCTGTGAGAAGAGTTTAGTTCCGCTGTTGCACTCGAGCCTCTCATATGCGTGTTTGAAGTACCCACCATTGTGGATGCGAACATGCAAGAGACTCTCCCGATGACCGTGAGCTGCAAAAGCCTCCTAGATGACTATTCGGATTGCATCGATTTGGTGAGGTTGTTGGTCGGGACGACGACAGCGCAGGCTGCATCCCTTACATAAATCATCGGACTTACAGTAAACGCATTTACGGCCGCCGCACAGCTTGAAAAAGTTCTCAAGTAACCTGACTTCATCGTCTTTCCCTTCCACTAGAGCGACTTCGTTCGTTTCGGCACCGCATCGAGGCCTCGACTTCAAAACCACGTCTTTCAAGGATCCTCGATCCCTTGTATCGTGCTATATCAGCGTTCACAAAATACCCATTCACTCAGGGTCGCGGCATGTAGTAGTGCGGCGGTGAGAGCACTGTCCGCGAATCGGTTACTGACCATCAACACCATTGAACGGAAAACAGGCGATCAAGACATCGAGTTGCTATTTCTGCTGACTTGAACGAGCTGAAGGGTTCGAATGACAATAACTCTATGTGAGCAGCGGCCCTGGGAGGGTTCAGCCCACAAGTCGGACCACAGCACCAAAGAAGCAGACAACGGTGGATGCTTACATAGACCGCGTAGATCTCACGTAGTTGGCAGAGGCCCCAATCAGTTAACGATGATGCCGACGCTGGGACATGCAATATCCGACGGGACGGGATCTTACTGCATCGTACCGGCAGAGGACGTCCTTGGCGTATTATTTGTTTGCGCCAGGTTGTATTTACGCTTCAGGAGGAGCAAGAACGTCAAGTTGTGGACAAACAAGGTAAGTAAAATCAACTTGTAATCGGATTCTGGTACGTTTCCAAGAGTCTAGGGGCAGCTGAAGATTGGCCGGCCAGGCGTAACCCATACGCCGTTCATATTAATGGCTTCAGCGTAAAGGAGGTGGATGGAGGTAGCACGAGACCGTCTACGGAACGTACCGCTCTGACAAACGACATGTTGCTCCGAATGGTCCCATCACTTTGACGTGGAGGCACCTAGTGAATTTAAGCATTTGACTCACCAAGTGCTGACTTCCGGCCCTGAGATCCACAGCTATGGGATGTTTTTGGTGGCCTTGTTATACTTACATTCTATTTTCTATTGGGCCAGAGCAGTGAGTCTCGTGGCAAGCGATTCGGTAGTAAAAGAGTGCACCAGGCCCGTAAATTTGTGCTGCGCTCGGTTTATTTACAGCGGAATCAAGGCTCAGTGTAGTGCTACGCACGAATCTAAAGTAGTAAATCAAATACATGGTGCAACGAACATTCCTTGGGGGACGTCATGGCATAGAACCCAACGGTGGTTTAAACGGGAAGCGTGTACGAAGGGCATCCAAATGCGATACACAAAGCCCAGCGAAAGCAGTCTCGTGCACTTCGTCATGCTGGAATGATACGTTGTGGGCGATTTCATGGGCAAATATTAAGTACCTTTATCAATTCCGTTGCAAGGGTTGTTATTGCAGTCAGTCAGTGTGTCAAAGATGCCACGCAAGAGACAAACATACCAATCCATAATGGTACTTTTCTCGTCAGCCCGATGATAGTCTATAGTGAGACAATCTTGGGAGTCGCACTAGGATTGTGTAGGCCAACCACTTACGGTATTCGTGGTAATGTGCCATGTTAAGGTAGATTTGCCCTGGCCCATGGTTAAAGGCCATGAGACCGCGGTCCGTATCCTTCCAAAATATGCGGAATGTCGCTTGGGGAGGGTCCACATTGAATACCCCAGCCAGGTCGATGACAAGTTTTGCGAACGTGCGGACCATTTCCCCCAGACGCTTGGGGTATTGCGACTTTTCTAACAATGTCTGCGTTGAGGAGCCAGTCAACCTTTACAGCACCATCGTGCACTCACTTGCCCTGAAAAACAAGATATCATGTTTCTTGAATTGCTCTATGAGAAAGGTTTACATTAATTCAGCGGAGAAGATTAATAAGTTTACCATCTGCTTCGAGATCCGTGTATGCTTGCTTGCAACGGATGTCCTTCTTCTTGAATCCGGTCAGTGAATCCATCACCTGAAATGACCTCTGAGAGCTCTTGGGTAGATTGGCTTCTTGTGCATTCAAAGTGATCGCTCTTTTGGTCAATTCGACGAGGTCTTACGAAAGCTTGTCAGGGCAGATGGTGTGGAAAGGGGGTGCCCTCACCAAACTTCGAAGGCACCACGGATCGTTGGGGTTTCCTCAGGAACGACAGTACGTGCCTTCGGGTGGGCGGTGCCGGAACAGAGCGTGCTGCACGAAGAGAAGCACTCGGGCCCCCGGGTTGTTGCGCTTCGCAGCGAATCAGCGGGGCTGAATGCTCATCGACAGCAATTTGTGTGATTGTTTTCATCTTGTCTGGAATGTGGACCCTCCCAGAATGTATTGGCAGGTATGGTGCACATGCTTACCAGTGGGTACCGTGCGGCTTTCCTTATCCTTGAGAAGCAATTTCATTGCAAGTACATCTTTCCGAGAATGGGTCTTGAGCAACTTTCGGCAAAGCGCAGTCGCAACACTGTACCCATCGGAAGTTGGCAACATTATTGGACCGGTAAGGAAGAGAAAGTACGCACTCGGTATACATATCTTTATGGTCCCTGACGATCCAAAGGGTCATCGATCCGTTCGTATCTTGCTCACTAAATCCGGCAGCAACTTCCCGGGGGATGCCCTTGGGCATATTGTCTGACAGCGACAAGTCGAGCCTTTTCTGCAGTTCGAGCCTACGACAGGTTTTCACGAACAGCCTACAACTAAGGACGTCAAATTGCCACCCGTCCGTGGGCTCTTCTTCTCCAAACGTCTTGACACACTCGAGAACGTCTTCGGGGGTGAGCGGTAGTGGCTCCGACGAAGCCACGGTTTCGATACCCGAGGGATAAACGTGGTATATGATGCAGCTGTCTAATGGCTTCGCACCAAGTTTCTCGTATAGCTCTGTCGAATTGGATAAACTGATAATCATGCAAGCACAGGAGATAAACCCACCCTTGAGACCGTCTGGAGCCATAAAAACCGACCCACGGAAGTCAGAGAAGTTTTCCTTGTCCCCTCCTATCAGGATCTCACATCCCCGCATAAGCTTGTCATCCGGAGGAGCGTTGTCTCGTATACGCCGCCCGAGCAAGACAGAAGACGAGCGCATTTTGTCCTGGAGTTCTCCGCAAAACGAGTCGAATTCCCTGGCAATGTCTCGAAGATCGGCCAGATAACTAGTCGGGGGTGAGCACTTTGGAAAACGTCATGTCACATGAACAAACGTACAGATCAACTTTTGCCTGACGCAGAAATCCCTCTGGACAGTCCGTCATCGCCAAGGCGATATCCAGTGCCTTGGGTGGTTCCGTTTTGGCAGCGTGTCTGGCGAGCGAATGATTTGCGTCTTCAAACTCTAAGAACGGTAAGATGCGGCCCAAGTGAGGCTTATCCTGGGGAAGCAATGATATGTCATAGCAGTCTATCAATCGTTTGTGACAAATGGATGGTGATTGAATGGTGTAAGTCTCGAATGGGATAAATGGAACCTCCTTGAGTTCCTTTAATTGATCCAGTTTGAAGCCTACAAGTGCCGTCCGAACATGATTTCAATGCTTTTGATAACGCAAGGCTTACAATTTATGCACTCCGAAATTTGCCTGAACCATTTGTAGACCATCTCCATATTTGATGTCTTTTTCTTCAGATATTCAATCACCACGTCCGGTCGGGGATGCCTCTCGACTCCTAGTACGTCTGCATACTCCACCAGCGAACCAGATATGACATGAAAGTCCAAATCTTCCCAGCCGGAGGAGGTGGATATCTAGTGTGGAGTCGTGGTGAGCGCTTTAACGGTCTAAGCGACGATGAATCCCCAATATCTACCTCATTGGGATGGGCCAACTTGCTACCTTTCGTTGGGATCAGCGGTACATCTGACTTCCCGGCCTCTTCACCATATTCCTTGCCATTCTCCTCAAGACACTGTTTAGCAAAGTCAATCTTCGTGCTGTCCGTGGATGACAGCCATTTGTCGATGTCTTCGAGTGACGGATAGACTCTAAACCCTAACTTGTCCAGGAGATCCGCACCGATACTCTCCACACCCCCAGTACCCAGATCGAGAATCGGAAGACCGAAATCACGGAGTTTGTCACCTAACTTGTCCGGCCGGTGGAGTGCTGTCGTGGCGAGTTTGCCGTGGTGTTCAGAGTCGAAAACCTTTCTCGTTCTCATGTCTCCGATCTGCTGATCTGATAGAAGTTCCTTCGCCACCATGTTTACAAGGTATGGTAAAAAGCGATTGTTTGTACGATCTGTTGATGCCTCCAGTCTAGCGACGTTTCGGTCAACTTCCCGCAATAAACAACAGGGTCTTGGTCATACCGGTCAATTAATTCGTCCCACACTATTGTGGTGCGGACTCTAAGGCATTCGTATACGTGATCCGGGAGTAGCCGGTTGTCAACGACAGGAATATCGTTCCAGATACCAGCAACGCTGAGGTACGATTCACCCGGCTTTTTAAACCCGTGATTTGTGCTTATGCACTCGAATGGTTCCAAAATGTCTGCGGCCCGACCCCAATCTTGCAACGATGTGGCTGGTATTCCGCGTGCCAGCCCGGGGAGGACGGAATGGAGACGAGTATCAGCTTTCTTGGGGTCTGTGCCGATGCGATCAAGGACAAATTCGAGCCACCTGATGGGATCCAATGGTTTCCATCCGAATAGATCAAGATAGTTGGCATAATTCCGTGCTTCGGGGAGGTAGATAGTATCGAGAGGGAGAAGATCCCTGTGATGGGTAAGCCGTGTGTAATGTTGAATTCCCTTCAGTTTGATATCTCCACAGTCTTCGCAACGAAGCCGGCCAAGGCGGCGAAGTTTGTCGAAGATCTTTTTTTTCTCGTCTTCATCTACTTTAATGGCCCCTTTTTTCGTATCCCACCAACGGAAGAACCCTTCCATCGCCGCCTCAGAGAGGCGGCACTCACGAAACTCTGTCTCGATGTCTCCAACATTCGTACATGGGATCTTCCATTGAGCCTCGATCAGGTCACGCTGCTCCTTGGGAAGTTCGACATGTAGATATTGGATGCCTTCGAGAACGGAATGCAAGTCTGGGTCATGACGTCTGACAAGCGAAACGTTTGAAATCCCAGAGTGAGCTAACACAGTTTGATTTGGTGAGGAAAAGAACCCGAGTTTAAGGTGACACGCTGTTCTACTGGCTGGATGCTGGTCGAACGTAAAGCGATCCATGGTGTATAACGCCAGTTCCTTAAGCTTGGCAGGCTCTAATTGGCTGGCGGTCTTCATTTCTTGCTCGTAAATAGCGCGTGCTAGGTGTCCGGCTGCATTCAAGAGTAATTCATTCCATTCTGTCAACAATATATTAGTTGGAAACACATCAAGCGGCACCCACACATACTATCGACCTGACTGTTGCTAGAGGCAGAGATCAGCAATGCCATCATAGAGAATGGAAGGGAAACGAGAATAGAAGGGAAACTTACTTCAAGCGAACCGAGCTACGCACCACATCCGGAACGATGTGCTTACTGGCAATATGCAATCCAATCCCCGTGGTTTCTTTGGTGCTTTGACCCTGGGGACATGTGATTTCCTGGACAATTGGGAGCTCTGATCGCTTACTATAAAGATTCGCCCACTAATCTCGCAACCGTGAGCAGAGTCATGAAGAGCGGCTTGACGCACTCACCTCTTACTCTGCGGAAGAATACCATCTACCCCATCGAACAGATGCCACAGAGGATTTTCTTCCATCATAGTACGTTGTTCGGCACGAAGCTGCAACAAGCGTGAGGCCACAGGTAAAAATGTCACTCTGTAGGTGAGCACGTACATATACGGATTTGCATGCGAAAACACGCGGAAGGTCCTTCATGATCAACCCTACTCCCTGTTCCATCTCTGGTGGCGGATGCGCTTCTATTTGTGCAGTATAGAGACAATAAGCAGCCTCAACTACCCATTCCATTTCCATTTCGTTCGGCTGAGAGGTGGTTGGCTGACTTGAAGTCCGAGACGAATCCCCAAGACCCTCAACGTGAACAGTGTCTTCCTTGGCGCACGCCTTCGGTTCGGCGGGAAACACGTTCCGCATGGCGTGAACTGAAATGGTCTGTGCTACTCAAGAGCTTGTAAAGGGAGCGAGAATCCTAGACAAGTCACATACTAGCGCAGCCGATGGATTGAATGGCCATTATTCCCGGATCAACTGCCTGGATTTCCACTGGTGAGCTTGGTCCAAGCTTCGTTTGGATGGATAGAACCGGTCGACCAGCCAGAAAAACAGTGATCGTGTTGACTTTCTCCAAGAACGTTATCGAAGAGATGAGGAACCTTGCCAGGTCAGGTAGATTCGGCAGGCAGTCCTTCAAACCTTTCTTTAAGACAAGCTCGACCGTTGTCCACCCATCAGTTTGACAGGTCCCCCGTGCCACGCAAAGCTGAACATATGATTTTAGCTATTTTCTTGCTAGTGCCAGAGTACTAACCCCATCACTCTGGAACATTTCCAGGTATTGACCTGAGGAACACCTCCATAATCATCATTGAGACCAACGAAGAGAGTCTTACTGTTGGATCTCAGAATCGGCTGGTCACACACACCCAAGACGGTATAAAATCCTTGTGTTAGTGCTTTAATCTTTTCGGCTCTCCCGAACATTGTTGGCCTACTTACCAACGCCAAAGGTGCCAACTTTCTGAGGATCTTCATTCCCACTAGCTGTTGAAGTATAGAACTGAATATTAGCTACACCTATCAACCACAGCTTACCTATCGTGCAGAGTCTCTCCCACTGTTTTTCATCAACTAAACCGTCGCCATTATCCCGGACAACCCACTTGTGCACCTACAAAAGTCTAAACACCGTCTGATCATTTGGAGGTTCATAATGAGACTCTCACCTTGTGAGCGCTTGAGGTGGCATCGAGGTTCTGGTCACCATCTTCTGTTAGGAAGTGCACTTCTACCTTTTCTGCGTTCGCATCATCAGCATTTTGTATCAATTCTCGGAAAACTAGACACTTGAAATTAGCAGAGGGCCATGAAAGAGTGTCGTAGCACACCATCGAAGGGTCCCGAGTAGTCAGATAGTATTTTGTTCACTAATGCGGATTGATTAACCCCGACTTTCTTCCCCTGCTACGCACTTAGTCAAGCTGAACTTGCCGCGACTGTTCCCATTCGTATCATTGGAGATACATACCTTTGGCTTTCCCTCCATCGGCCAAAAAGATTTACAGTAAGTTGCGTGTGATTCAGTTTTCTGCCAGTGTAGAGAAGAGAATACGAAGCGAGGGAGGTGTTGATGCCCAGTCATACAAAGTTTATTCTCAGCCCAATGGAAGCCCTTAGTACGTTAGGCTGCATACAGCAACAAAGTGAACCTGAGAAAACCTCGGTTTTGGGGCAGTGCCAGCTTTCGAGCCATTTGTCCCAGGTTTGAACTCCGCTGGATACTCGACGCGTTGTATGGCGCTGGACCGAAATCATGGGTCGCTCGCAGGGAATAAAGAAGGGTGACTCGGAGGACTTTCTACGTAAACGTTGTAGGTTTGGCGTCCGTGACGCACACGACGTCGCGGATATCCTTCATCTACGTTTTGAAATGCGTTTTACGATGCGTTTTTCTTGCTTTCTTTTTGGTAGGACCCTTATTGAACCCTTAATTCCCTTTTTTGACAGCTGTCGTCCAATCGGACCTCTCGAACAGCCCAGTCGTCAACGTTCAACGATAACGTTACATAGCAGGTTTGCAGATGTTGCAGAAGGGCAAAACAAGTAATTCTGTTTTACTCCAACGTAATGTTCCGCACTGATGTTCGTCTCTTCAAAGTGATGACCCCGAGAAGCAAAAGAAGTTCTTTGGACTCTAGCAATATTGTGTCTATCGTCGGTTACCCCACGCCGTTTAAACTTGTATCTCGACAGTGTTTCACCAAGTTCCCTACTCGTTCTCCCACCTTTGGAGTATGTGCCATATCTCGCATGATTATCGTCCCCAGCCTCCCTTCATGCCATTATATTCAGAAATGTGTCAGCCTGTGGCACATCGTCATTACTCGTTGATAAGTTGTAATTACTGTACCCGTACATATCTCTTTCCGTCCGTACTATCGACCTTTAAGGTCTCGGGGGGTTGTCTGCCCGTTAAAGCCGAGTATGATGCAGCGCGTTTTCTTGCAGCACAGCTGTCTGGACTACATGACTATCAGGATCCTAAACGTTGATCTTCCAGTAGCCATAGAATAGAGGAACCCAGACTAGATCTAGCACGATCTACTGACTTGGAAGCAGGAGCCACGAGCCCGATGATTCTGTAATTATGTAACTGTTGTTTCTTCGACAGCGTGCGTGGACCCTTTACCCCTTCAGCATCGCGCTCGAAGACGATATATTTCTTTCTTTGTACTTCGTCAATTTGAAACAAACAGTACACCCTGCTTCTCTTGTCATATTCTGTTGTTACTCCGGGCTTCATGTCGTCCTTGTGGTAAGTGTGGGGTTCCATTCACGGCGTCACGGACAACATCACTGAAACCGAGCCGGCGTGCGATTCCTTTGTTTTACTGCCAAACCTGGCTAAACATTTTGTCTCTTATGCTCTTGCTGGATTGCGTTGTAACTTCATGGAATATACTTAGCAGAATGTATGCAGTGACTCATTGCCGTCAAACATCCTTCAAGTGCTGATTGCAACACGAAGTCCATCTAAATTAGTTCTCTAGTGATTGAGAATGCGGAGGCCGTTCTCATCTTGGGGCGTGATGGTGGAGCGATTATAACTACCCGACGAGAAATTCATAACCATTTTTGTAGCGACCCATTGCCATCGAGCTTCGGTCAAGTGCCAATAGCGATACAAAGTTGATCTAAATCAGTTCTCTAATGATTGGGAGTGCGGAGGCTGTTCTTATCCTGGGGTATGATCGTAGAGCGATATAACTGCCTGACAAGAGATTCACAATGTTGGATAGTCAACACGAGCGTGAGCTTACTGCTTCACCTGGTGATCAAGGCGTTGGATGGCCCAGCGACGGACTCGTCATTTTCCAGTGCGAGAGATAACCCTATTTGCAGCAGACATACATTCGTCGCTCGACTGTCCTACACATTGCTTGTACATCAGCCATCAGAACTTGAAGGCAGGACTGTTATCGAGATTGTCGTCCCCGTCATTGTCACTATCGACACTCGCCGCATCATCCGGGTCCTCGTCTGTCTCTGGGTCAGCATCCTCAATTTCACTTTCTTCTGGGTCTTCTTCACCACTCGAACCGCATTCAACTTCACGGCCTTCATTCTTAGGCGCTTCCTCCCCACCACCGGCCTCGTCACAGTTGTAGTTACCTTGCTCAACACCATCATGCCCATCGTCTGGACTATCCTGAGTGTCATGTCCGTTCTGGTTTCGCAGGACTGTCGGGATGTTGTATTGGGCATGGTGGCCTACGCCGATGCCAGCATAGCGTGCAAACATATCACGATCAGCAAAACTAGGAAGATATCAGTTCGTTTAATGTCTAGCATAGAAAAACTTACATGTTGACATAGTATGCTGCCCAGTCGTCGATGACTTCATTTTCCCGAGCGACGGATGGGCCTTGGTGGAGCAGTGAGTCGGTACGGCCGTCCACGAACGCAGGAATCAGATGACATGCACGGAGGACAAGTGATGGGTCAATAAATCCAAAGGCGCCACCTGAATCTGCAGGAACGAACCCAATCTTTGGAAGGCGAGCATTCTTGAACCCCCAACGATAACCAGGGACCACACCAAACCAACGAACCCACAGAAACTCGAGAGTCTGCACGATACCAGAATAATCCACAGTGATGAGGAATGCACCCAGGACTTCTGCATACCAGAACGGGTGGGCACTTGGGCTGTCTTCGTGCGAGAGCAACATGACCGTTGCACCACAGCCAGGGTGTAATGTATCTTGATCACGACGCATGTCATATGTCGTGTAGTTGATCTGAAAACGTTTTGGGTGGAGGACCCTGTTGAGGTTGTTGACAAATCGGATGGACTCCCGCTCTTCGCAGGAAAAAGATCGCTCGTCACCGTCATATTCCTGATGTTGGAGTCGTGACAACAAATGATCCTTGAGCTTCGGGATGAAGTCCTGGAAATGTTAGCATGAGCTCTGTGCGATCACTACCATGTTAAGAGCCTTACGTGGAATGCCGGATCGTCAGGGGAGCTCTGGAGGAATGTGGCAAGATTGAATGCATTGGTAGGTGAATCCGACAGCCGATGGTGGAGTTCATGTGGGACTTCAGTTGTGTTGTTGTTCTTCGACTTGTTCACCACATCATCAGAGTAAGCGTTGCACTGGCGCCGGACGCAAGTATGTCGCCTTTCTTGCTTGGCAATCTGCCCTGCGGGATTCTTCTTATTCGTGCTCTGGTAAAACCGTTTGATATGTCTGTGGGATACCTCTCCCTGGGAGTTGAACAATGTTGTGAATAATTTTTTGCTGCAGAGAACAGTGGTCACTTACAACTTGTGTTGTATACGAATCTGTCGTCCCAAACATACGAATTGTGCGCACATAGTCTCCCAATGCGTGTACCTTGTATGTGTTAAGGTTAAGCGACTTGGGGCGTGCGCTGGGGATGTTACAAGAGGCATTCGATATGCCATGTTGACGTTCCATCCGCCGCCAGCGTGCAGCTCTCTCAGATGGCAACTCCAGGGTGTTAAAAGCTCCGCAGGTGAAGTCCTGGAACTTTCGTAGTTGTTGGCCAAGTGAATGGGTAGCTTCGTCAAGCAAAGTGAGTGATTTGTCAGTATGAAGTCGTAACTTTGCTAGGGCATGCCAGTGAGCGAGCCGAAAAAGGAGATTTCGCACAACATCATCGTGTGCGGGGGGAAATAGTGCCTCGAAAACCGGAATTATACACTATAGATACATGGTGGTAAGGAAAAGCCGTACGTACACTTGGGTAGTATGTACAGTACATACCTGGAGTATATCTTCAAAATGTCGAGCGGCAAACTGCCGGGCTTCTGATACGTTGGCGGGAAAACGACGGATAGAACCATTGCCAAATGGAGGGATCTGGCCAAAACTCAAGGGCACTTAGTCCAATGAAAATATTAATATTCTACTAGTGATTGAAGACATACCGATCATTGACAACAGATATCAGTGTTGGGTTGATGGTGTATAGAAGGCGCAAAAGGTGTTTGAAGATGGACTTAAAAACCCCTAGCTCAAATTCATGGAGGAGATCGACAACAAGTAGGTGATAGATGCTGCATCCCAATGATCCGAGTTGGTCTTCTATTGCATTCTATTAGATTGTTGAATACCTAGCCATCCGACAATGACTCAGATCCACTTACACATGTTGGTACCAAGGACATGGCTTTCAAGTACGCTTCTGGAATTTTACCTTTGATTGGCGAGCCGAGGTTGTAAATAGCAGCGCGTGCGGCAGCAATTTTTTCATGTAGGTACGTGCGCATCTTTGATACTCTCCGTGACATATCGGATAACAGTCCAAGGAGGTGAAAGTCAGCCTTGGGAATAAGGCACCGTGGACAGGGGCAACACCCTTTGTCCCGGATCGTGGCCAGCAGCACCCTGAAACAATGCCAGAAGTAAATACTAATATAACACAAAACACTGGGATTTGAGTGCTTACTTCTCCGGGTAATCTGCTGAGTATGTGAAGATGCGGGGGAATACTCACCGGTAATTGCCATCATAACACTTCATGACTATGCCATTTTGATAGGCATCAATGAACTCGTCGTCCAATAAGACTCTCCATACGGCTTGAAACAGTTCCCGCTTGCAATGTGCTAAAATGTCATTCAAAGACTTTTTCTTTGCAACGCTGGCTACAAGTTTGTGTATATTTTCAGGTACCTTGTTTGACCACTACTTAGTCACGAATGGAGCAGTTTAACAGGTGTGGGTAAGACTTACAGTTGGAATGAATGCAATGGGGTGACATGCCCCCGAGTTGGGACAACTTCGAGTGTACTTTGATTGATTGCCAAAGAAAAGGTACACTGGCCAAGCAGACGCACTCCCAAATTGTGCTAGATGGGTAGCATCGGACCAGAACATCAGTCCGGCGATTACCCTCTCTAAATTGCATCCATCGCTACGTCTTTGCTTCTGAAGGTCATCGTGGGCGGCGATCCATGCGTCGGAGGTGTATAGCTCATCATAAATCCGTTGCTCTTGACTCGTGTTGGGCAATTTCCAAATGCGCTTGAATGGCGTGAGGTGGAACCACTTTGCAGCCTTCTCAGCGAAGATGGCGCGGATGACAGCAGTTAGTGAGCGGTGAAACAACCCAGGGATCATAAAGGGCTGGCCATTCCCACTAGGATTTCGTTCACGAGTAGGAACTAAGATGCTCACTGCCGACTCTTTCCAGCCATCCTCCTGTAGGCGGCTTATGTCATTACCAGACAGGTCCTCAGATCTGTCGAACTGTTTCATTTGCGTGTGTGCATTGAATCCACTGAGATCGCAGCGATCAAAGTCCGGGGACTGTATGACCTCGTGTACAAGACGTGTGACTTCGGCGCCAGACTTTTGTGTGCTGCCAGTCATCATCCAAGTCATGAGCCACCAAATGCTCATATTCTTCCAGGGCCAGGGAGGAGGAGGAGGCAATGATGGGCTATCCAAGGTAGTGGTGGGTGAATCGACTGTGGAATCATGTCCCGTCATGGCATTGGATAGTTGGTCGAGCATCAGGAAGGAATCAGGGTCATATGATGGCCGATGACGATAATAACGAGCAACAAAAAATTTATTGAAAGAAGTCCAGAATGAGTCGAATACGTGGAGGATGACACGAGGTAATACATGCGAAGCAGATGTAGATGAGCCAGGTGAGGTTCCCAAGTCGAGGAACGGGGGAAGGGATGGTTCTGGGAGCACGTCTCTGAATCGTGCAGGTAAACGTCTTGACCGAATGGGACGCTCCCAGCCTCTTGAACTATCAGAATATTCCTCCCCAACTGAACCCGACTCCTTTGGTAGTGGGGATCTGGATTCTAAAGTCGAGTGCTGATTGCTTGTACTTGAGACCGTGGTATTGACGGAGTCTAGAAACAATGATGCTGGAGGATGTGGTAACACTCCCACATTGACAGGAAGAGTATCAGCCGGATCGAATGTGGTTTGTAGTTCACTAATGCTCTGCTATTGAAGACGATGTGAGATAGAGTTGATACCAAATGATGATTTACCAACGTCTTCATGCTGTGACTTTGGCTTCTTCAGAGCATGACTATCCCCTACATTTTGCACTGTCGACAAACGCTTCTGTCGGGCTTTGACACGTGTAGCTGTAGACTGTAGTTGATAGTGCATACAACTTGGGCGGTGGCGAAGAAGAGCACCACTTGAGTTGAATGTCCGCCCACATGACAGGGCCCCGCATTTGAAACGTCCATCCATCAGAGAGAAGGAGATGCTGATAAAAACAGTTGAGATCCAAAGAGCGGCATGCATTCTCCCCAGAGGCGGAAGCAAGGCCTTGAGGATTGAGAACAGCAGGAGATGGGGTCGGAATGGAGGATGGGAATCCTGAGATGGCCAATGGCCCTTAGATCACGCATATGGAAGCAGGAGATCAGATCGATCAAATCAGACCTTACGATAACAGGTACATACTGACACCGTACACTGAAATGGCTACATCGCTGCGCTCACCGGATCTCAACTCATCCTCAACACACATGCAGTAACCTCCGTCTCTGAATTGACTCTAGCTCCGAGTCCCAGGTCAATGCGCAGGAAAACGCCGAGAGTGGCACCGATCTCCATACGATGCAGTAAGTATTTGATCGGGCCAGATTCGCCATCAGCGATTGAGGTTTCAGTGATAGTCCTTCGACTGAGTGGCAGAATCGCGTCACAGCATTGCTTACGTCATCCCTTCAATCGCGACGATCGGTGCTCCCTCCCAACACGATTTCGCTCAACGACCCACACCCACAGTGTCCTTTGCCAAGCCAGCATCCCTCGATCCACCTCTACCACCCCTCGGACGGGGACCCGGTCAGACGGCAGCAACGGCGATGACGACGACGGGCGCAGCTACTCTCCGCAAGGTGCCAATCTCGCGTGAAACAGCAGCACGAGTCCTGGCTGTTCGCCCGTCCATTCAACCACGGGGTACACCTCGGGTGGGTATGTGTCTGGATACATGGACACGGGCACCGATTCGGACAGCGAGGACGACGACATCGATGCCGTTGGGCAGCTCAGTCTGAACGAGAATGAGCAGTTTCGATATCATGGCAAGGCGAGCGGACTGTACCTGCTGGACATTAATGCCAAGGCAAGGAACGAGGGGGGAATATGGTGAGTGCTGGGTGCCGTTCGATCGTTACGTGGTGGAGTGACCTCGCTGGCAGGCGTTTTCCAAAGGCGCGTGTTTGGCCCCTGCTTCCGAGCGCGCCAGCATCGCCGTCTACGGCTATCGGTCCGTTCCCAGGTGGACCCACGAACAAGGCGTCGACAAATGCGAGTACAGGACATCCCCCGCTTGCGTCCATGGTGTGCATGATGCCCAGGGCTCAATGCCACGTTCGTCTTCATCCTCGTCTTCAATGATACCGTCGGTCAACTGACCGCCTTCCTCAATGTCCAACACTTCGATTTCTATGCGATGGTCTTCCCTGCTCCTCCAGTACCCACGCTCAAACACCTTGCGACCGACCCATTCCATCCCGCGCATACACCAGTTCTCTGGGAGGGGCGGAGCACAGCCATTCGTGAGCATCGCCCAGCGCTCTGTGCTAGCAGGAGTGGGAACATGCAGCCCTGAGAGTTGTGTATATTCTTCGGGATCGAAGAGAAGGCAATGACATGGATCTCAACGTCGCAGCCTGTAGAAAAGTAGCAAGTCTCGACTTGACTGCTTGCCTCTTCAGGATGGACCATAAACGTCTGGATCGAGACCATCTAATTTGGAAGGTGCGCAGTGTCATGCGCACCTTCCTTTCTCTCCTCGCCTTGCCTTCACCTGCACTTGCATCCGCCTCGACTTCGCCTGCGCTTGCCCCCCGCTCTGTCTGAGCCCAGGCTTGTGCCCACCCCCATGTCGTTCTCATCCGCTCTCACGCCACAAGCCTCGCACGCCCTCACCCACACCCTCACCCTATCACCCACACACGCTGACCCGCGAGCATGCATGTGTACGATGGTGATCACAAGCACGATAATGCGCAGCGTGCGATGCAGCCACAACCTTGGTGTTGCAGCCATGGCGATGTCAGCCATGACCATGACCACGTGGCTGTGACTATGGAATGCAGCCCTCGCCCACGCTTGCCCCCGCCTTACCTCGCCTTTGTTTTCCCCCGTTTTGCCCTTACCCGTGCTTGCCCCCATCTCGCGTTCGCCCCATCCACATTCACCCACAGTTGCCCCCGCCTTGCCCTCACCCATGCTCGCCCCCACCTCGCCCGCTCTCGCTTCCGCCTCTCACCCTCGCTCTCATCCCCGCCCTGACCTCTCACCCACCGGTGCTGCCACTGTCGCCACCCACTTGCATGGACATGGCGCACATCAGACTGTTGACGAAAGGGATGGGGTTGGCTTATCAAGCAGCAACAAAACGCGGTGTCAAGTATGATTCTTTGGTCTAGCTAAAACGTCAGCATTGCCCATCGTTCCTCGGAATTCCTACAAACCTGCACTCACTGACATTCTGTCGAACAGAAACAGTTCACATCCACTTGGTGGGGGCTCTGGAAACCTCCGTCGATGTCTGACCTGGAGACTCATCCGCTGACCTCCCATCCTCAGTCAACACAATGCCATACAGGCACAGTACGAGGAACGGACGAGAAAAGCCCATGTGGAGTCCAACATGGCCGTGAGTCATCCCACTCACGTGGATACTGATAGAATAATACAGCACTTGTCTGGTCAGGGCGGATCTGGTAATATATCTGATCCGCAATGGCAGAGCCATTCACGAGAGCCCAGGAGTGTTACAAAGAGGCATCTTTTCACAATGAAAGGTCGGGAGAGAGCTACACCACCCATCAATGATGTCACTTGGGTATGGGACAGCCAGGATAGAAGCGACACAGACAGAAGGTACAGTAAAACACAGGGTTATTCTGTGACCAGCCGGGGCTGATACCAGTCCAATGACTGTTGCTAGAACAAGTCGTGCCACGTGCTCTTCACAGAGTGAGGAGAGCCAGGTTGGTAATGCGGTAACATCAAACATTGATGTGCAGCAGACTCTTTGCCCACCGGGGACACGATAACAGGTCACACGTTTACAGAGTAACAGATGATTGGATATCTGAGTCTTGACTACCGTCAGGATCTCGTTGGCCATCTCAAGCATGATCATGTTAGCGTCCCCGTAAGGCATCAAGTCCTAACCCCATGCTAGGGCTCCACGGTCCCATTAGGGTGAGTCTTAGCACCACCACGGTATATCAGACTTGTGATCCTCACTGCCAGGGAACCTCTGCCCGCCATGCGAAAGCAGCCCGAGTTGTACAGGATAATTAGGTCCACTCTGCCGGCCTCCTGCGCCTTGGCACTGAGTCCGATGCCGGCTCCGTCCTCAACAATTGCTTCACCTCGGCCGATATAGTCTCTCGGTCGCGCGAGTGCTACTTGGCATCTAGACATGGCATGGATGCGTCAATATGACGATCAGCCATTCCTTGGTGCTGCAGATATAAGCCACCCAGTCAATCTCCCGCTCCCACCAGATGTCTCCGCCAGTCATAGCAGTCATCGGTACCTGCAACACCAAATACGAAGCGCTGTGCTATATCAAGCATGCCATTAACGCCAGCGGATCGTGCAATGCCATCCTCATTGACATCGGCAGTTACGATCCCCCTGATCATGCTCACGTCGATATTCCCTGTTTACAAGTGTTGGGTGTGCTCTCAGAGGATGCTCTCAACCTCTCTTCTCGCAACACCGCACTCGAAACGATGACTAGCACCCTCACCGCTACACTTGCCTGGCTCTATGCAGAAAGAATGATCGCAGGCGTCGTCAATACCGGTGGGTCTGGCAACACCAGTGTTTGTGCGGCAGTATTTCGTGACGCCTTTCCCATCAGGTTTCCAAAGCTCCTGGTGTCCACCATGGCGTCGGGAAACACAAGTTGTTATGTTGGTGAGACAGACATGACGATGATGTACTCGGTCGTGGACATAGCAGGGATGAATGCACTCCTTCATACTATCTTGGACAATGCTGCTTCTGCCATCGTCGGCATGACCCTCCGATCCTCTCTCAGACAGGATGGTCGTCCTCAAAGACATAGTGTCGCCGTCACCATGCTTGGTGTCACTACCCCATGCGTTCAAATGGCCACGTGGTGGCTCAAAGAACTTGGGTACTCTGTCGTCACCTTTCATGCGACAGGTTTGGATGGATTGTTGATGGAAAGGCTGATATGAGATGGGTATTTCATGGGCATCTTGGATCTTATGACGATGGAACTTGCAGACGAGCTCGTTGGAGGTGTACTTTTAGCCGGTCCCAACCGTCTGGAAGCGGCAGCAGACAAGTCCATTCCCCAGGTCGTCTTGGTCGGCGCGCTGGACATGGTCAACTTTGGCTCATTCTCCAGTGTTCCTGCAAAGTTTTCTGGCAGATGTCTCGTCTGCCATAATGCATCCATGACGGTAATGTGTACGTCGCCCAAGGGATGCAGCGCTTTGGGACAAATCATTGCACGAAAGCTCAAGAGAGCATTGCCCGATAAGACGCATGTTCTTCTCCCACTCTGGGGTTTCTTGGGACTTGACAAGGACGGAGGACCATTCTGGGACATGGAGGCAGACAGGGCGTTACTGGATGCCCTGCATTCTGCAGGATTGGAGTGCCCGATCAAAGAGCTGGACACCAATATCAATGACCCATCCTTTGCTGCCGCTGCCGCATCAGCCCTTGATAGGATGATTCAATCTGAAGCCCGGCATATGTAAGTATGAAGTAGCACTGTGTATAACTCCAAGTCATGGGTTACAATGGAAGGTTGGGCATAGGGCAAGCCACAGTACTCGGGTTAGTAGTCATTCCTAAGAAGCATATGAGAAACACGTTGGATCTGGGAATGTAAAGGGGGAGTTAGCATACCTTCAAGCTGCTCCTCCCGCCAATGAACAATGAACTCTGCCTGCTCCCAAAAGCCATGCTTTGGAGTCGAATGACGATCAAGATATGCTGAATTAAAAACAACGATGCGACGATCATCCACCCCATATCGAGTGAGGGCGCTCCATACTAACTTGCAGCTTTGGTACTCTGCTCGCCAGAGTACAAGGACATGGAGTCTTGATAGCCTTTCGACAATTAATGGAACAAGCATCGTCTCATGAGGGGCATCATTCACATGGAATGAGAGATGGGTCAACTGCCTTAAACCCTCAAGGCCGCAGAAGACAGCGCGTGATGTAATCCAGGAGTTGATCAAGTGCAACCGTTCTACACGGCACAACAACCTGGTGCCCGACAGTGGCACTTCACCATGATAGCCAGCCGTTGGCACAGAGGAAATATCTATTGTGAGGCTCTTGAGACAGTCCAGACTGTTAAGGGGTTCGGAAAGTGGATTGCTTGCTCCACCTAGCGTAAATCCAACAACTTGAATGTCCAGGCCAAGCTCTTCTATCTCACTGCACAATTGGAGAATGTAGGCTCCTTGCTGAGGGGGAACTTCAGCACGAAGGTACAGCACCTTGACTGCTGTTTTTGCAAACTCCGGTCGATGAAACAGGGAAACAATGAATAGACTGGCTGTTTCCTGGTTGTCGATGTCTACCGCATGATACAAATGAGGGACTAGCCTGTACTCAAGACACGGGAGAATTGCAATGATTGGTAAAAAAAACCGTTACATACAGAATGTACTACTTGCCAGCAATGAACACGCTGTGCAACAAGCAAGCACTGGCATGCATCTGAGGGACTTAGAGCCGCAACGAACAGAAAAATCCTCCTCTCGATCTCATCAGGAAAGATAGAAGAGGTTGAATACATGACTTCAAAGAAAGATATAGTAAATAAGTTGACTGAAGATGCACACGACGTACCAGCACTGTATCCTGGGGATATCTGTGGGAGGCTTGTTCAAGCCTTGAACTTCCACCAAGAGAAACTGACTACTCCATTGATCAGTACGTTATGAATTCAATTCCTGGACCCTTCGGGGACAGGTTTACTATGGGTGTCAAATGATCTTAGGTTCCGAGCGGAACTAGGAACCCTTTTGGACTGTTTTCGCGCGATATAGTCGCCTTCGCTCGATATGGGCAGCTTATCCTGTTTCGTGTCGCTTGAGCTCAAGGCTTTTAAGTTGGAAAAAAAAAGATGCGTCAGGGAAGGCGGGACAACGAAAATAGACTAACCTACCTTACTAGTAAGGATACCCCACTGAACCGTATTTGACCGTGGTGCACATGACGTATGTGATGATCCAGTGACCCCCGTCTCGCCTGGTACAGATAGTGAGGTAGAGCATGCAGAGTCGGAGCCATTTCCTCTAACTCACCAAGATGTCTAAGAGACATGACTCACCTCCTGTCGGCTATGATGACCATGATCCTGATCATATCATCGACTTGTATTCTCCATCATTCAGTGATGCTGAAGGATCCTATGACGAATGGGGTCAGCCAAAGTGGGGAGGTGTTGGGCAGGGTGCACCTCTTGATGAAAATGGTCGTTATATTTACAGCCAGGCAGGCATTCCTGCTGTTCCTTCACCCCTGTCAATTCGAAGTACCCCCGACTTGGATGCTCAAGCCCTCACATTAGATATGCCAGTAATTGCAGTAAATACTCACCTTGTCATTTTTGTCCTACTAATGGACGGTGTCACAGGATTCTTCTAGTGCAAGTCATGATGTCTGCGCACTCGAAGACACAGGTTCTGTGTTCCCGGGCGGAAGGGCTGCTAGCTGCCATACAAACCTGAAAAGGAAGCGGTCAAATGAAAATGGTACTTTGTCAGTTTGTACGAATTCATGGAAGTGTTTACATGTTGAACCTTCAGACAACACAATGCAGACCCCACGTCATTTCGGAAGGTCGTTGACTAACATGAGCAGAGCAAGCTCTGTTCCCATCTCACGATCTCCAGTTGTTAAGCGGCGCTGCCTCCGATCTCCGTTTGCTTTCACTACAAGCTCAGGTTCAGCATCTCACATGAAGAATTTGGAAGTCGCAATGAGAGAGCTACATAAAGATATGGTAAAGCAAACAGACATCCTTTCTGCGATCTTGGAAACACTTCAAAGAACGAAGTGAATCTGAATCGAGTCCCGGCCCCGGCCCACAAGGTATTGTCACATTGAGTTGTTAGTATACCAATAGCTGTACGATAATACCGGAATGATTACGAGTGCTATTTGATTTGTATCAGAAGCAGGAAGTAGTGGGTTTGTACATTCTGGCCCCTGGGGGTCTGTTGTTGTAAGAACGTGCCGTCGTCGTCGTCCCGGAAGTGATTTGCAGGGCCCGGCTTGGGCTCGAAGCCCTGGCTTTGGCCCAGCTTCATAGGGCTCGGCTTGTTGCAGTGGCTGCGACGCCATCTCAGAGGGTCGCGGCCATGTCGTCCGTAGTCACGGTTGCATCATCGTGGTTGTGGCTGACATGGACGCACTGTGGCCATGATGTTGAGATTGCAATTGCGATCATGTTGGTCATTGTGGCTACACCAGTGAGCGGGGGTGAGACGATGTGTGACAATGTCGTGCACATGAAGGTGAGGCAGGCTGGTGGGCAAGAGGGCGAGGGGAGCAAGTGAGAGTGAGACGGCGAGACGGTGAGAGCAGGTGAGGGCGAGTCACGACGGTGATGGGAGATGGCAAGAGCGAGTGAGGGCGAGACGGCATGTCATGCGCACGAGGGTGAGGCAGGCCGGCCAAGGACGCCAGGGACGTGAGGGTGAGGGGAAGGCTAGCTGAGGGCGCGAGGGTGAGACGGTGCACACTCGACGCACACGATGTAGATGCACTTTCTGCGTCGTGTACGTTGAGTGCGCGACTCAAGCGAGACGGAATGTGTGGGGTGAGGCAGAGTGGGGAGTGTGAGGTCAAGCGAGGGTGAGTGTGAGGTGGGCTGCGGCGAGGGAGGCGAGGGCGGATGAGGCTGGATAATAGCGCAGGGACGGACGAAGGTGAGGCAAGCGAGGGTGCGGGCAAGTGACTCCACACACACATACGCAGACTGTAGTCTCTGTACGCATGCGTGCTCGCGAGGCTTGCGAGGGCGAGGTAGGGCGAGAACGGACAAAAGCAACATGGGGGCAAGCACAAGCATGGGCTTGGGCAAGGCGGGGGAAAACACGAGTGAAGCCGAGGCAGATGCGAGTGCGGGTGTTGAAACTTCGAAGGCAAAGGCGAGGTGGGGAGACGCTGTCTGAGCGAAATCGTGAGTGTGGTGATGCAGCACGAGCACGGTGGAGGTGTAGGTAGAAGCCACGGCCTGGGCCCCAGGCTCAGGGCCTGCCAGGATCGAAGCCCAGGCCCCGAGCCCCATGAAGCTGCTTGAAGCTTCAGGCCAGGCCAGGCTGAGGCTGAGGGCCGGGTGGCGGGTAGGGCCCGTGCCAAGTGACAAGCTGAATAATGGACATGGTCAATGGAAAACGCCTGTGCTAGCCGGTATCTGCGGGACAGACCCGTTCCGTGATATGTCCCACTTATTGCGCAAGGTCAAAGACTTGGGTTTCACGGGTGTTCAAAACTTCCCGACGGTAGGGCTGATTGACGGGGTGTTTCGTCAAAACCTAGAAGAGACAGGGATGGAGTATGAGAAGAAGGTCGAGATGATCTGCTTGGCGCGCGAGATGGACCTCTTGATGATGCCCTACATGTTCAACGTCGATGAAGCGGAGCACATGGCGGAAGCGGGCGCAGACATCGTTGTCGCGCACATGGGGCTCACGATGAGCGGAATGACCGGCGCGCAAACAGCGCTGACGCTAGACGACTGTATCAAGCGGGTTCAGGACATCGCGAATGCAATGAGAAGAATCAACCTGGACATGATCGTGCTCTGCCATGGTGGACGGATTGCAATGGTAGAAGACGCGCGCGACGTGATTGAACGTACCGAGGGTGTACACGATTTTTGTGGGTCATCCAGGAGGACGAGAACGACGTGAATACTGATATTTTGTACAAGTCGGTGTGAGCTCGTTGGAGAGGTTGCCGGTGGAGACGGTGATGAAGCGCGTGACGGAAGGGTTCAAGTCGATTCGGTTGAGAGAGTCTAGCATTGCTAGTTAGCATACAACAATTCAAAACAAGATCGTCGTTGTCGTCCGCAATCCACCATGCTCGAGTACCTCCATGCCAACAACTTTAACATTGCATATAATGTGCTCAAGCAGGACGCGGGCATAGAATACACCCCAGATCCAAAGGCAAAATACGCTGGCCTTTCGGAAAAGAAATGGACCAGCGTCATTCGTTTGCAAAAGAAGGTATCGTGCCCGCTAAATCGTGCACCCACCTCCGATTGAACATTTTCCGATGCAGATCATGGACCTCGAGACGCAAAATGCGTCTCTCCAGGAGGAACTCTCTCTCACTCCCTCGAAGCGCGCAGCCATGCAGGCCGATTGGGTGCCCCGTGCACCAGCCACACATGTTCTAACCGGACACAGACAGAGCATAACGCGCGTGGTTTTCCATCTCCAATACTCTTTGCTTGCTTCCGCCGGCGAAGACGCTACCGTCAAAATTTGGGACTGGGAAACGGGTGAATTTGAGAGAACATTAAAGGGTCATCAGAAAAAGGGGTAAACGACATTGAATTTGACCACAAGGGTCATCTGCTCGGTGAGCACCAGTCAATGAATTGGTAGTCATCGCTTTCATGATGAGAACAATCAAATAACAAGGTTATTCTGACCCTTAGGAACGTTGCCTGCTCGCTGGCAGGAGTCTGGGGCCCCATCGGAACTGAGGCTTGTGATCCTGGAAAGTGTTTTCTCCTAGAGAACGGAGATACGAATTTGAAAAGGACACCATGTGAGTGACTATACCCTGAATGCAAAGTACTGGAGTCCTGTGTTTCGGGTCGAATCAAGCTTTCGGATATGATCACGGATGGTATAGCATGTTCTTGGTGCTCGTTTCGCTACGTTCAGGCGCAATCTGAGTTGGAGCAATTCAATACATCTTTTCGTAATCTCTCTTCAAAGGAAAGGTGGCGTTTCTGGCACGTCCGGATCATAGACAAGGAGCTAATTTATTTGACTAGCAGCGAGATGGCAAAGCATCGGTTTCTTGCCCATATGTCCGCTCCCCCAGATCCTGAACCACATGCGGCCTTCAGGCGACGCATCAATGCACTTGAGGAGGAGAACGCACGACTTCTCAGCAGAATGACTGTTAGGAAGCCGTATGTTACTGTTACCTTACTTTTCACTGCCCAGGTCTCACTGTGCCCGTTCATTCTCAGCACTCACTCCTATGTGCGTGATGGGCGAGTCATTCGCAGGCTCGTGAGCCTCACCGATCCTGTCTCTGACTTGATTGCCGAGTATGACCGGCGCATCATACTCACAGAAGATGAGCACGAGATCGAACATGTCCCTGCGACTGACGAGTAAGTGAACAGTAAGATCTTGGTTGCTACTTACCCCTGGTGTATCACAGGGAAGAGCGCACCTTCCGCTCTTATAAAAAACTTATCCGCTGGTGTCCATCCGTCAAGAAGCTCATGCAAACTAATCCAGAACAAGACGAGGTTAATTTGGTTTGCCAAGAGGTGAGTTAGTGACCAAGCACCGTTTCAGACTCTGAATCATATCTGTTACAGTTGAAGAGAGGTGCTGATGCTTCCCGTGGAGATGACGCAAACACGATGAAGACTTCAGTGGCCATCTGGTTGAATGAAAAGGACCCTCATCCCACCCCGCTCTTTTTTGTCGATGAGAAGAAAGGAAGAGGATTCGATCATGATGTTACTGGCCGCCTACTTTGTCCAATTGATTATGATTGGCTGGATATCGCGTACATCTTTGAATCCTTTCCATGTTTTATCTAAACCATTCCACCAGAGTTCGTGATGCAATCCGACAGTATCACCCACGCTACCCGGTCACTGCAGACATGTGGCCATCTTTTCTGTATCCGAAATGTCAATTCGATCTCCAGCACCCATCGGCTGGGTTATTCAAAGGTGAACTTCTCTTAAGGGTACGTTATTGTGTAATGAGCTCAGTATGTATGACTACTTATTTAGAATTCTTCAATTGCAGAGCTTCCGATGTGTATTCATGTCTCCTAGTTCCGCCCGCGAGGAACTTGAGGAGGAACCAAATGATAGAAGAAGAGCTCGTAAATCTACTCGGGGCATACGCACTCGTTGCCATGTTGCAGGCCTACTCAACATGAGGTCGGTGGAGCCGCGTGCAATCGCATACACTGCTGTCCAGGTATAAGCTTGTCCTCAGTCATTTCCACATTGATCACTAATAGCAAATGTTCAGCTACGCTTTGCACTGTCTAGCGGTGCCTCTTGGGCCCTCAGCGATGACAATTTTGACTACGAGGCATTTTACCACAATATAGTTGATTGGTTCGAGCGCCCCAGGACACACCCCAGGACCAAAGAAATCGAGGACCTGCTTCTTTGGTGGGACCGGTAAGTTCATCGAGAAATTATTAATGTATACTACCTAATTGGATCTATGTAGCAAGGTATTCGGGCGTCGACATGCTTCCACCACCATACCGCAGGACACTGGAAACCTGTCGGTCGCAATGTCTATGGTATGATTGTCATAGTATGTGCCTTACTCTTGTGTCAGCTCTACATCACTGTATTAATCATGTCCTACTTCATGCACAGCGAAGTAGGCTTGTATCAGTATCTCTGAATCAAAGTCAGTATCACCTGTAACGAGTCAATGCCAGTGTACCATTACCAGTTTAGTACATCCAGATTATGTAGAAAGTACACCCGAATATGTCCAAATTGTGTAGGAAAAAAAAATGCTAGCTGAATACAATGAACCTGTTAAATCCGAGTCAAGTGCCAATGATTCAGACAAATACAGTCACTTTGGATGCTCTGTTATTTATTCACCAATGGGAATCAGTGTTGTCATGACAAGCATTCCACAATTTCTAAATAATGAGTATACAGCCCAAGTGTCATGTTCTTGGGACTCATTTGAGAAGAGGATAAAGTTTCTGGCGCACGAAATTTCAAACCATGATTTTAAGAAACTATGAGATGAATATAATAATACTGAAGAAGGACGAGTGGTCAAAATTTTCGACACCACAACCAGAGGTAGCATGTTTAAGATTGTGTCACAAAACAGTAGCTAATGTGTGGTTCACAAATGTGCATGTGCATGTTACACATCGAGAATCTAACCAACATTTAGTGTTCATAGCACTGGAATAATGATTGTTTCAACTGGTTATTTATATAAGTCTGAGTCCAGCAACAAGTTGTCCTGGGAACTAGAGTGTTGGAACAAAAAACTAACACTTGCCATTGATACCCAATACAAGCAGAATTATGAGTTTTCGAAAGATGTCAATGGATACTACAAGAGGCAACTCACGACATCCAAGGTTTTATTTTCTCAACTGTCGACACATCAGACTGATTTGCAGATCAAGATAGCGGTATAAACCAGTATAACTCAATTATCAACAACACTGTAATATTTTGATACATTCCGTCGATTTTGCGAACTACAACTCTAATAGATAGCTTGATCAAAAAAAATTAGTTTCAGTGATGAATTGTGGCCCTCCGAATGAACTGATCGTCCGCAGATCATTCATGACAGACTCTCTTAACGTCATCGTCTTTGGTCAGGCAGGTTCTGGGAAAAGCTCAGTGGTCAACATGATTGCTGGGAAGGAGGTGGCCAAAGTATCTGGTGGTGCCGCAGGGTGCACCATGACCTTCACATCCTATACGTTCAGCTTGATTGATAAAACCTACCATATCTGGGATACAGTGGGTCTGGATGAGGCAGATATGGAACTTGAAGCGATCGAGCAGGCCATAGAGCTCATCCACCACTTGATAAGCCACGGCGGTGTCGATCTACTCCTCCTCTGCATCCGTGCACCCCGAATCACGGCAGCCACTCAGGCCAACTATCGGCTATTCTACGAAGTGCTCTGCAGGTCTCAAGTCTCTATTGCGTTCGTCATTACCCACCTCGAGCGAGAACCCATCATGGAGAACTGGTGGACGAGGAACACAGAAAATTTCAGGCTGTATGGCTTGAAATGTGCGGCTCATGCATGTGTCACTGTGTTACCCACAGACGAAAAGTACCGAGGGTCGCAAGAGCAGATCGCGAAATTGTTGGTAGGTTATGATGGTAACGGGCGGTTTGTCATGCCTGCGGAGGGGTGGACCATCGAATTTTTGCGTTCGATTGGCCGTTACTCATCGTTGCCAAAAGATGTGAAGAGGAAGGAAGTTATTCGGGTCTTGGTGAAGCGATGTAGAATGGATATTACGGTGGCGCAGGATATTGCAGATAAAATGGAGGAGGGCCCTCGAGAGCCAACTACGTAATCCACATGATTCACCAGCACATTGCAATATGGGATAAATATGTCGGATCATCACCACATGCTCAGCTATCCTTAAATGAAGAATGCATCCCTGAAGAACATCGTCAGATCATTTCAATGGTAGGCAGTGCCCCTGACAAAGAGCTCAGATTATATTCCTACCGTTGCAAAGGGATTCCAAGGCTCATGGATTATCAAGGCGAGACGAAGAGCCATAATTGTCACATTTCTAATACACCGATAGGAAGGACGGATTATCGTTGCATGTCATACGAGACCACGACGTAACTCTTCGAGCCGAAGATGAGGTCAGATATAATAGATACTCCGATCGTAGGGGAATATATAGGAAATTTAGACGAGGCACTATTGAAACACTCTGAGGAACGCTCTAAAGAGCCCCCTCCTGGAGCCGTCATTTGAAGAGCGGACTCATCAGCCAGGAATTGCACAACCAGGAAAGTGGGTTTAACGGGGTATGCTGTCTCACACATCTACGTATGAAATCTGATGCCAGGAGTCACAATTCTATGAGGGAACTGTCAATGAGGAGCGTACCTTCCAGCCAGTTATCCAGCTTCAGATCAGTTTTGATCTTTGCTTCAAACACGTTCAACACGGGACGCTGCGTACAGGGCCTCGCAGGTCTGTTGATGAATGGCGAGTGGTAATAAATCAGAATCCCATCTGAACATCTCCTGTAATTGTGAATATCCGAGATATATCAAAGCGGGGATCCTACCAGCAATATAGTTTCGAGTTCTGGCAATCCAGAGAGAGGGCCCGAGGCTCTGGCGCTAGCAAATAATCCCAACGCCTTCTCATGGTCCCGTTCACTCGGGCAGTCTGCCCGATCAGGAGTTGCATTTGGGCCTGTGTACAATTGTCAAAACGCACATGCGATCTATACACTGGAGTACATGCCTGAACTGTACGACACAACCCTTTATCAGACTCTTCGCAGGCTGCTACAACATCCGTCATGCGCCTCATGGCCGCATCAAGCCCCCCTGCCATCAAGATGATGACGGACTACGTACAGTATAGATCGTCAGAAAAAGGCCATGAGCATAGTGCTGCGTGATACCTTGATGAGTAGAAGAAGACATTCGCTCCTCATGGAGCAGAAATATTCGATTGAATTCCTGTTTTGCCGAGACAAGCTCGCTTTTGCCGCCAAGCGCAATGCTCAGCACGACACGAGCTGAACCTGGATCGACTTCATTGGATACAGGTCAGATTAGATGTGAACAGTGAGCGACAGTTGATTACCGCTCGTGCATCACGTTCGGCTCGATCCCACTGTTTCAGGCGGGCTCTGACAAGTGCAAGGTTGGCGAGTCTGTGGTGGTCACCCCCTGGCTTTCCTAGCGAAAGTATCGTGATGGCAGAAGACAGGTCACCCTGACGCCAAGCGTTCAAAGACGGGATATCAATCGAAATCAGCCGCACGCATGAGGGAAATGATATGAGCGCAACAACATGTCAGATTCTACA